>JAQQSV010001913.1:21348-42802 GCA_028646515.1 Pseudochirops corinnae
ATATATACATATATATGCATGCATATTCATGCTTCGTTTTGATGATTTTCTCCCTAAACTAAAAAATTCTTTCTAAGCCAAAACTTATTTTTTCATTTTAATCTTCTGAGGTGGTTTTTTAATATAAAATCCTAATTCCAGGGTTTTAATTAGAACTATGTAGCCAATTATCTTAGAATTAAATTCTTAGCTGGTTAAATCGAACAGTATCACAATGGGACATACCAATGTCACCTAGTCTCCAGATGATGGTCATACAAACCGTCCCCAGACCAAATCCTTAACTGAAGCTTTTCCTATTTAATGGGGCCAGTCAGAACTCATATTCTACTTGAATTGCCTTCCATAATCCAGGGTTGTTGTTGTTGTTGACTTGTTTCAGTCATGTCTGACTCTTCATGACCCCATTTTTGGCTTTTCTTGGTAAAGATACTGGAGTGGTTTTCCATTTCCTTCTCCAGCTCACTTTACAGATGAGGAAACTAAAGCAAACAGGATTAAATGACTTTCCCAGGGTCACACAGCTAGTAGTGTCTGAGGTCAGATTTGAACTCATAAAGATGGCTTTTCCTGATTCCAAGACCACCAACTCTATCCACTGTGCCACCTGGCTACCAGGGTTACCTTTATACTATGATGAGCTATCATAGTAGGGTTTAATAGATGGCTGAAAAAAAAGAACAGTAATATAGAAAATGAGGAATAGCACTGTACCACAGGAACCACTGCTGTCTTGAAGCCTCTCTCCATGTTAGGACATTTTCTACTGTTAATCACATGGAACCTACAAAAATGTCTTGTCTAGTCCTGTTTCACTAAATGCTTAGCATCATCAGTGCTTGATTCTAGCCCAAACCACATACGCATCACCACTATTTAGATGCGAACATTATTTATGTTTCCAGATGTATTTTCTCCAGGCAAAAATATCCTGAAATATACTTAGAATTTATGGGTGATCTGTACTTATCAATGGCTATTCCTTATCCCACACACTTTTCCCTTGCCATCATTATTCCTATTGCTGAGGGGGCCCCCCTTTCCCCTAAAACTTTCATTAATAGATTCCCCACTCACTACCATTTCTTATCTCCAAAGAGAACTTCTGACACCTTCCTATAACCCCACACTCCTTCTTCATTCTCCTTCTACCTTCAGAGCTCCCAACTAATGAGATGTGACCTTTGATACATCTGAGAGAGCTAGTGATGCTGAGGATGGATCTGAGAAAAACCTTAGGGAATGCAAGATAATTTATGTTCAGAAGCAAAGGGGGGAAATTGTGAAAAATGAAAAACAGCAGATTCCCAGGCAGGGAGATGTAGATCTAGAAGATAACTTCAAAGACTTCTGGTTCATCATCTTTATTGATGGTTCAAGACACCATGGAGCAAAAAAATGAATGAGTTGTCTAAACTTATAGTAATAATAATCAGCAGACCTTACATTTGAACCCTGATCATCTAGCTCCAGGTCTAATGATCTTTTTTACGTTTCTACCTCTAAATGCTGGTGTTTCCAAAAATGTATTTATTTCCCCAATCTAAAATTTTTCATTTTATTTTGCTACTCTGCCTGAAATATAACTAATAACATTTAAGTGAAAACCTATTCTTTTATCAGAAATCTCTTTCTCTGATATGATGTTCTATCACTTGCATATTTCCCTGTATTTCAGTCCCATACTCATCTAGATAGCCATCCTTTATAACAAATATTTTTTTTAATAAAAATAGAAAAAATCAGCAAAATTGATCAATGGAAAACTCTCACCTTTGGTCCCAGCTAGATCTGCAAAGGAAGGGGAAGGTAAAGTCTCTTCTCGGGAGAACAAACTTTATTTTTTATGCTTTCACGGCATTGAGTTTTAATACTGTTATGATCGTTCTTTCCATTTATCTGTTGTGCTGTGCTCATAGTTTTCCTGGTTTTGCTACCTTTAGTTTTTAACAGTTCCTGTATTTCATTGCTACTCTGTATTCATCATATTTGTTGTTTCCTATGACACAATATTTCATTAAATTTATGTATTCCAATTTCTTTATCTGTTTCTCAATTAATGAAAACTCATTAAAAACAGAAAAAAGAAAAACAAAAACAACCTTATAAAAACTTCTGTGTGTGAAAATGATTGTCATTTTAAATGACAATGACAATTTAAATGACAAATGACAATTAAATAATGATTGTCAAAAATAAATATTTTTCATCTGGATGATTATCTCTGAACACATGATATCAGCTTCACTCAAGGAATGCTATTTGTTGAAATTGTCAGAAGGTACATCAAGAATAATGTACATGGACATATTCTTGGAAGGACTATAAGCCTGAGTAAATTGCTGTAGCAGAGAAAGGTCAAGGGATAAAGGTCTCCTTGCTCTTCCTCACATATGACACATGATCTTCAGACTCAGTTCATTTTCATGAATTTATCCCAATACCTTACATGGTTTCTTCAGGTCTCAAAATTCCACCCTTGGCAAGAAGCATTTTCTGACCCTTTTTAATGCTAGTGCCCTCACTCTGTGTTTATATCCAAATGATCACACTCATATGTTGTTTATACATAGCTGTTTGCATGTCATCTCATCATTATATTTTGAGCTCCCTGAGAACAAAAATGTCTGACACATTTTTTTTTTTTTGGTTGAAGTAGGCACTTAATAAGTGCTTGTTGACTTGGCTTAGAGACTGAGAGATAGGTATACCAGTGAGTACAGGAAATTTGTCGTAGGATACCCAACATCATTATTGCCAACCTAAAAATTCTGGAGAGGAAAACAAAAAGTTCTCTCTTTTCCAATACTAATTTTTTCCTGCTCTTTGATCTGTTCCACCTATTTCTGCTTCCTCTAGGTCAGGGCCTTTTCTCCCAGGATTCCACATCAGTCTAGTGCTATACATGCATTTAGTGTGTGTTTAAATAATTGTTTTTCTTTAGGTTAGTCTGGGAAAATAATTCACATATATAAAAAGTTTATTCAGGAAAATGAACATTAGGTTTTCACATTGTGAAATGACTTGTTAGGATCCTTTATTTTAAGTATCCTAGAATTCCTGCCCTTGTCACATTATAAGTAAGACTATTAATATGAGGTTTAAATGCACTTCTATTAAAGCCTAGTACTTTGGTATATATATATATTTCTTCTCCTAACCTGAAAATACCAAAGTACCTTTAAGATAAGTTGAACATTTAGTATTGTGCATCTTCAGCTAGGAACTCAAAGATGACAGCCTTGGAATGAATCACAATCAACTTCTCCAATCATGTCTCCACTGGTAACTGCCTACTCTGTATCAGTTTGGATCCAAGAATTAAAGGAAGTAGCAGTATAAAGGCTCCCCACTACCCTTGTTTTCCTTTTGCTTAGATAGGCTCACATTAATCTCTGTTTTGCAGAGAGAAGGGCAACAGGATAAAAAGCTTATTAGTTTTGCATTCTTTGTGCTCTGCTTGAGGGTCTGTGTGGAACTGAGGACATATGAGTAAGTGGATAGAGCCTGGGATGAAATTTTTTGGGAGAGTGAGATCATTCTGTCATAGAACTCTACGACTCCAAAGGAGAGCTCTACAGAGAAGCATCCATTTTGCCATTTGTTGAGAGACCAGGCCATTTTTTTTTTCCTTTTTTCTCCAATTAAGCCTTGTATAGTGTTTAGTTTGTCTTTGGAAGAAGTAAGGAAAATATCCAGGGGAATTCCAATGGACCCCTTTCCAATGGGTTTATATGTATTTTTTTCTTTTCTATCTTGAATTATACTTCAACCAAGCAAAGAACTAATGAAATAGATTTCCATCATTCTGTAGAGATAACTTTTTGGGGTACCCCATAGCCACAAATAAGCATGAACACTTTGGGAGAAAACATTGCAAAGCACCTCAGGCATGCATTTAGAGTTTTGATTTCCCCAAGCATATTCACCAGCTCCTGTGTGTGCTTATGAGATGATGAACCTTTTGATAATTTTAATATGATGGATTGGTTTAGAAGAATATCACAAATACTAATGTTCTAGATGACTTTATAAAGTAGTACAGTCACTGGTACAAGGTTCTTTCCTGGAAACTCAACAGCATTAACTAGTATTACGAGTACCACCTTCCAGGCTATGTTTATAAATTAAACCTTCACAAAGAGAGAGGAGATGATAAAATACATACACATAGGCACATGCACAGATGTTTTTACTAATCTTCATTCATAGAAAGCTTACAACCCCTTCGTAAAGAAAGACACCCAAGGGTTAATATGATTTCCATCCCAGCGAGTTTTGCTTGCCATTATTTTCTTTTTCTTTTCTCCCTTTTAACTGATTCGTAGCATAAAATCTTCCTGGACACCTAATTATCAAGCCAGCTCACAGTCACAGCTGTCTGCTTGGAGAACCCATTAGATGCAGCAGTTGAAGCCTCCATAATTCCCCAAACTTCCCGGTTGTGAATATTAAGAAAAGATTTTTACATGTCATATGCAATTCGGAGGTGGTGTGAATGGCGTTGGAAATGACGAGCTCTGAATGCTTGTCCATCACTCCATTCACTGGTTACAGGTGGTCTCATTTTCCACTTTCAGATATCGGCTGGCTATGACAGCAGGCACTTAATTTGCATGTTCAACAGACAACAAACGGCCCTGTGCATGTCAAAATAGGTGGTGATGCGTGACAGTTTCTACACAATACTGTCTCCTCTTTGCTTGACCTTTGACCTCTCTGCATGTCTTTTTCCACAATCAGAAAAAAAATGCACTTCTCTGCTTTGGAATAAATTTGATACCAAATTGATTATTTTCCTTTATTCTTCTTCCTCTTCCTTCTCCTCTTTTTTTTTTCTTTTAAAGTATGCCATACATCCTGACTTTCATCTTAACTGCTACAAAACTCTGCCTGAACAGCCTCATAAAATTTAAAAATAGGTAGGCACCACAGACAGGAAGCTGCCTTGTTGAAATTCATTGTAGTTAAATTGCTTGGAAGTTCTTTGTAAATGTAACCTTTAAAAGGGAACTTAAATCAGGTTAATATTTGTTTAAAAGGGACATAAAATAAAAATCACTAATACTTCTCATTAACTTATGCTAATTGCACAACTGTCCTTGCAACAATTTTAATATTAATATTGCACTGTGGTTTAAAATTACTTTTTTAATTACATTGTGGGCCACAGTGTGTTAAACCTAGCATGCGGTCATGCTAATTTTCTACAATAAACATGACAAGAATCAATCCATTTGCTTTTACTCTCAGCAGAAACCTGCTAATGAGAACACAGTTCACAATTTTGCGTTAAAGGGTAAAATGTTATGAACCTGAAAATGCCCCAAAGTGGCACTCTGCAACAATGAGCCATTAGAGATTTCTGGGCCACTGATTTTTAGTGGTCTGAGCAATTTTTCCAGTGTGGGAGGTGAGCAGAGCTGGCTCTCTTTATGATCTAGTTCATTTGTGTTGTAAGCTCTCAACTATGGAGTGAGTTCCCACAAGCTTCTGCATTTAAGCTCTCAGGAAGCCCACACACCCTTGTCCTCTCCAAGAAAGGGCATAATCCACTCACCAATCCAATTTGAGTGCTGTTTCTTGTTTTAATTAAGAATTAAAGCATGACAGCAGATAATCACACCTCTGGAGGATTAGGAGCTTTGAGATGCAGCTGTGAATCTAATACACAGGGGTGTGATTACCTCGTGATGACCACACCCCCTAGAGTTGTCCTATCAAGGTCTAATATAATGGGCAAAATATGGGCTTGTTGGCTTAAGATGCTAAATCATACATTTCTAGCTGAGATTTCTGAGATTTCTGCAGCAGTGCATTAAGGAGGAATACTCTCTCATTTGATGTATTCATGTCCATACAAATGCACATGCCAACACATATACCATCATAGAATCATAGGGCTTAGGAGCAAGAAAGGACCAGCTAGTCCAACTTCCTAGGTTTCAGGTACGGAAACTGAGACCCAGAGGAATGAAGCATTGTGGGCTAATAACTGGGTCCAAAGGAAGAAGGTATGAAGTTTAATCTGAGCTACTGTTAGTTATGGGAATATGGGGTTCATCTTTCAGAGACTCAGCTTCCTCATCTATAAAACAGAGGGAAAATACTTGTCATATTTACTTCAGAGATTTGTTGTGAGTAATGCACTTTCTATATCTTAATGTATTAAATATAATATCCCATTACTTTCATATGCCACAGTTTGTTCAGTCATTACAAAATTGATGGACATCTTCCTCTACAATATAGTTCTTTTTCTTTCTTTTTTTTCTTTTAATCTCCTTGTCAGGATTAAGAATTTTGTTTGTGACTATTCCCTTTCAAATACTATTCATCACCTTAATTTCCCTCACCCTATAGTCACTTAATTCCCTCTTAAGCTTGATGTATTACTACAGCAAACTCTCTCTGTTTCTGTCTCTGTCTCTGTCTCTGTCTCTGTCTCTGTCTCTCTCTCTCTCTCTTTCTCTCTCTCTCTCTCTCTTTCTCTTCCTGTCTGGAAAATTCCATTTTCTCTGCTTCAGATAAACATCTGGATCATATGATGCTTGTTCCTATAACTCTTTATTCCATATTGGTCTTTTCTAATGTACCCTAAACGTGAAAAAGTAGCAAGTTCTACTCACATCTTTCTACATCGGTTTTTCCTTTTATCTTCACTTCTTTTACTCCTCTTAAAATCCTCAAAACATCCCTAATTCATCCCATAGATTTTGTTTTCCCATTTAACTTCTTCAAATAGAGATTTTAAGGTTCTCAAAGGACATTTATTTCTTCTCTTCTATTATAATAGCAGCCGAGCATCATCATATAGTCACTTCGAAGTGCTTAAATAACTTTATCTTTCTAAGTTTTGCTTTACCCTTCTGTTTGTATTCCAAAGTTCCAACTAAGCTCTAGTCTTTCATGAGGAATATTTGAAATGCCTCATCTTTTAAAGATATTTCAGATTATATTCAACTTTTCAGGTAAATTATACTTGGTTATAAGCCCATATCTTTTTTTTTTCATATTGCATTTAGTTTTTTCTTTGGTATTTTTGGTAATTTAATTTTTTAAAATTTAAATGCAAAATGAGAAAATGTACAATTCCATGTAGGTAGCAGACCATAAGAGAGGATTCAATATAAAACAATGTTTCCACTTCAGGGAAACCCATATAATAAATGCTACACATTGTTTTCAAAGCTGATCAGCTTTCTTTGCTTCATTGTTGGTTTAATTTTGTTCTCTGCTATGCATTTTTCACTTTATTTTCTCTTTCCTACACTCCCATAAGAATTCAATTAAGCATGGAAATACATACATATATGTGTGTACATACATATACACACATGCACACATATGCATATATGCATATATATACACAAATATCTATGAACATACATGCATGCACACACACATATAGACACACATACATATAAATGTAAGAAAGTACTAGGCTTATTTCCTATCATCTTTTTCTGTGCAGGTAGATAGCATTTTCCTTCATATGTCCATGTCTTTCCATGTTTTTCTAAATCAACCAGTTCATCATTTCCTATACCACAGCAATACTCCAAACCAATTATCCTATCTGAGATATTGTCTATGAAATCTCCCCCCCTCAATTTTCTGCATTCATTCTGTTCATAGTTACAAAGGTTTTATTTTTACAAGAAAATTTTAATTTAAAGTAATCAAAACTATCCTTTTTATACTTCAACAATGCTCTTAACTGTGTATACTACTCGAATTGCGTAGATCTAAGTTTATTTGGATAAAAAGAGGTTTATGTTTATGTTCATATAGTTCCTGTGTCTGTTTTGGCAAGTATATGTTCAGGTACTTAATACTGTCCAGGTATTGTAAATGGTCTAAAACAATATTGAATAATATTGCTGACACATAATGTAATTTCTCTATTTTTCAGTTTTGATTAGATCTATTTTAACTTTAACTTTGTCTGAGATCACGGTTATTATTCTGCCTTTTTTTTTTGTTTTTACATATTAAATCCTACTCCTGCCCTTTATTTTATCTTTGTGTACATCTCTCATTTTTGTAATCTTTTCTGAAAGCAACATATTGTTGAATTCAGATTTTTAATCTGCTGGTTCCAATTTATGTGTAAATTCATCCTAGTAATATTCTAAGCTCCATTTACTATTTTTCCTCATTATCCTTCTCACTCTATTTACCCTATCCCTTCTCATTCCTCTGCTTTACTTCTCCCCAGGACCTTGCCCTCATTTTCCTTAACCTACCCACCCCTCTAAGAGTCCCTTCCATATCCTCTCCCCCCACCTTATCCCTTTGCTTTCTTATTTCTATTTGTATTTAGAAGACTTTTATAACCTTCTAGATATATATATATGTTACTCCCTCTTTACCCCATTTCTGATGAGAGTAAGATTCCAGCACTACCCACCATTCCCCCTACCAGCTTCTTCTGTATTTTTCCTTTCATGCCTCATTTGTATAATTCCTCCTTTTTATCCCTCCCTACAGTTTTATATTTTTAGAATCACCCAATCATACTCAGCTTAGCCCACACCCGTCTTTCAAACTAGCCAAATAATAATGACAACCACAAGAGAACTGCTAATATTTTCATATATAGAAAGTAAACATTTGACCTTATTGAGTTCCTTATAACTGTTCATTAATGTTTACCTTATATTTCTCTTGGGTCTTACATGTCAAATTTTCCCTTAGGTTCTGAAGTTTTTGTCCCAAAAATACTAAAGTCTTTGAGTTTGTTAAATATCCCTTTTTTTTCACCATTCAGAATTATACATAACTTTACTGGATTAAGTTACCCTTGATTGTAAGCTCAGGTCTTTTGCTCTATGGAATATGGTATTCCAAGACCTGTAGTATTACAACATAGTAACTTGTAGGTCTTGTGTAATCCTTATTGTGGTTCCATGATATTTTTTTTCTTGTTGCTTCCAATATGTTCTCCTTAACTTTGGACTTTTGAAACTTGGCTATAATATTCCTCCTATAAGTTTTCCTCCTGGGATGTCTTTCAGGTGGTGATCGGTGGAGTTTTTCCTATTTCCACTTTGCCTTCTTATTCTAGAACTTTGGGCCAATTTTCTTTGATAATTTCTTGTAATATTGCATCAAGATTCTTTTCTATCATAATTTTCAGGTACTCTGACTAGTCATATTGTTTCTACTTGATCTGTTTCCCAGATCAGTTGTTTTTGTTTTTCTGGTGAGATCTTTCACTTTCCCTTCTTTCTTTTCATTCTTTTGATTTTGTTTTATGATTTCTTGGTGTCTTAGAACATCATTAGCTTCCTCTTGCTCAATTCAAGTTTTCAAGTAATTTTTTTTTTCTCAAGTTTTTGATTCTCTGTTTCCAGTTGGTTGACTTTCTTTTCATAATTGTCTAGATTTTCTTGGACTACTCTTATTTTGTTTCTATTTTTTCATTGATCTCTCTTATTTGGTTTTTAAAGTCCTTCTCAAGTTCTTTCAAGAATTCTTTTTGTGCTTGGGACCACTTGACATTACTCATTGAAAAAGAAATAGTTTTTAAAGCTCTATTAATCTTCCTCTGTATAATAACCCAGATCTTCTTTATCATCATAGGAACCATATATGATTGGCTTCTTTCTACTTTGCTTACTCATTTTTTAAAATTTTGTTTTTATTGTCCACTAGTTTAATCAAATTGTAGTCTTGAGGTATGAAAAATGATGTCCCAAGCCTCAGGTCCTTCCTACTGTTATTTTTTGAGTTCTGTCTCCAGGCCTGACCCTGGGTTCTTCTCTCCACTCCTAAGTCATAACTATGGCCCCCAGCCACATTGTCTAAACAAATGATCTTGCTCCTTATGGTCCCTCCAGTGGCTTCAAACAACAGCTGTTTTGTTTTTTTTTTCTGTCCTAGAACTGACATCAGGGACTCTGCTATCCTGCGAGTACCCACAGACAACAAGGTCCCTGCCCCTCACTACTGCACTCACCAGATGTGTGCTAGCTCCTTCTCCCTGCAGTCACAGCCCCAGATGCATCTGGTCAGCACAGTACTTCAACAGTGGAAGGTCCTTCAATCTTTTCCTTCTCAGTCATCAGATCCTCACACTGTCAGCAAGATGAAACTATCTAAGGCTTAGGCTGCCTCTCAACCCAGCTGCCCCAATGACTTGTTGTTACTTGATTCTGCACAGCTGACCTGGAGGTGTTTGCACTTTTCTCAGGCCAAACCTCAGCCCCTGGAGGTCAGGTCTTCCCTAGGGTCTTCTCAAATTGTGTTAGGAGAACATCTACTTTACTCAGTGTTTATTTCTGCTGCTCTGAGATGATACTCTGTCTTTTTTTGTGGAGGAAAGTTAAGCCCATATCTTTTGACTTTTGTAATATTATATTCTAAGCTCTTCCCACTTAGAAGTTTTCAGGCCTTATGTATCCTGATTATGGCTCCTTGGGACTTGAACTCCTTTCTGCATGTTTGTAATATTTTTTCTTTGATGTGGAATCTCTGGATTGTGAATATGGCATTCCTTATACTTTTATTTTGAGGAATTCTTTTAGTAGGTGACTGATTAGTTCTTTGTATTTCATTTTGTCTTCTGGTCTAATAAATCTATTCAATTTTCCCTTAAGATTCTTTGAAAATAATGGTCAGGATTTGTTTCTTTAATAGTTTTCATGGGAGTGGCTAGGTGATCCAGTGAATAGAGTACTAGCCCTGTAGTCAAGAGGACCTGAGTTCAAATCCTGCCTGACACAATATAAAAAGTAGCTGTGTGACCTTGGGCAAGTCACTTAAGCCCAATTTTCCTGCCTTACCCCCTCCAAAAAGCCAAAAAATATATAGTTTTCAGGGAGTCCAACCTTTGGTTAAATTATCTCATCTTGCCCTATTATCCACATATTTTTTTTAATATCAGATATTTAGCATTGTATTCTATAATTCTTTCTCATTGAATCATTGATTTCTGTTTAATCTATTATAGTTTTCAAGGAGTCTATTACTTGAATAAGGTTTACTACCATCTTTTAAGATACTTATTCTTTGAAATCAGTGATTATCCCAGAACAAAAGTCTGAATATGTTATCCCTACTTCCATTTAATAAACTCTGATGTATTCCTTTTGTATCTAGGACCAAAGACAAAATCTCATGAACTTTTAAATACTTCACAATTTAGCCTTCTCCTACCTCTCCAAGAATATAATGCAAGCAGTCAAAAACAATTAAAATATCATGGACCAAGATAATACAAGATTTAGCAGTTTCTACATTAAAGAATAAGAGGCCTTGGAATATGATATTCCAGAAGGCAAAAGAGCTAAGATTACAAAAATCCCCTACCAAGCAAAACTAAGTACAATACTTCAGGGGAGAAAAGGGATATTCAATGAAATAGAGGATTTTCAAGCATTCCTGATGAAAAGACAAGAGTTGAAAAGAAAATTGGACTTTCACATATAAAACTTAAGAAAAGGTAAACAGGAAAGAGAAATCATAAGAGATTCAATTGTTACATATCTATATAGGAAAATGGTCCTTGTAACTACTAAAAATTTTCATTATTGGGGCAGTTTAGGAGCAAACATAGATAGAAAACACAAGTTTGAGTTGACTATGATGGAATGATTATCTTAAAACATAAAATTAAGAGGTGAGAAAGAAGAATGCACTGGGAGAAAGGGAAAGGGAGAGGTAGAATGGGGTAAATTGTCTGATGTACAAGAGGCACAAAAGAGTTTTATAATGGATGGGTAGACAAGAGAAAAGGAAAGGGAGCCCATCAACTTTACACTCATCTGATTTGGCTCAAAGAGAGAATAACATACATACTTAAATGACATAAAAATATATCTTACCCTATGGAGGAGAAAGGAATGGGGGAGGGGAAGTGGATATAGGGGAGATTGGGGGAGGTAAAAGTCAGAGGCAAAACACTTGGGACGTGACAGGGTAGAGAGAGACAGAGAGAGAGAAACAGAAAGAGAGAGAGAGAGAGAGAGAGAGAGAGAGAGAGAGAGAGAGAGAGAGAGAATAAACGGGAAAATAGGATGGAGGGAAATTCATAGTAATCATACTTGTTAAAATGTTTTTTACAGCAAGTTCATCTGATAATGACTTCTTTTCTCAATATACAGAGAGCTGCGTCAAATTTATAGAAATAAGAGCCATTCCTCAGCTGACAAATGGTCACAGAATATGAATGGTAAGTTTTTAGATGAAGTAATCAAAGCTATCTATAGTCATATGAAAAAATCCTCTAAATCATTATTGATTAGAGAAATACAAATTCAAACAACTCTGAGCTACCACCCCACACCTATCAGATTGGCTAATACGATAGAAAAGGAAAATGACAAATGTTGGAGATGATGTGGGGAAATTAAAACACTAATTTACTATTGGTGAAGTTGTATACTTATTCCACCATTCTGGAGAGCAATTTGGAATTATACCCAAAGGGCTATAAAACCATGTATTTCCTTTGACCAAGCAATACCACTACAAGGTTTATATCTAAAAACGATAAAAAAAGAAAGAAAATGGCCTATAAGTACAAAAGTAATCATAGCAGTGCTTTTAGTGGTGACAAAGAATGGGAAATTGAGGGGATGTCCATGAACTGGGGAATGGTTGAACAAGTTGTTGTGTATGATTGTGATGGAATACTATAATATTATAAGAAATGATGAACAGGATGTTCACAAAAAAAAAAAGCTGGGAAGACTCACATGAACTGATACAAAGTGAAATGAACAGAATCAAGAGAGCATCATATACAATAATAGCAACATTATATGATGATCAAGTCTGAATGACAGCTTTTCTCAGCAACACAATGATCTAAAACAATTCCATAGACTTGTGATGAAAGATGCTAACCATCTCCAGAGAAAGAACTGGTGTAGTCTAAATGGACATTAAAGCATACTTAAAAAAAAAACAAAAAACACCTTTCTTTATTTTTCTTCTTTTTTGTCTTTCACCACATGACTAACTTGGAAATATTTTGCATGGCTGCCCATGTATAATCTATATAAAATTGCTTATGTTCTCAATGAAAGTGGGGAGGGAAGGAAGGAAAGAAGAGAATTTGAAACTCAAAAATTTTAAAAAAGAATGTTGACATTTTTCTGCCTGCATTTGGGGAAAAATAAAATATTAATTATTTTTTAAGTAAAAAGAAAAAAGTCTCTGATATAAATTTTATGCATATTAATCACTTCTCTCTTTTTTTTTTCTGATATAGGCCTAGTTGTGAATCTCTGTGTCAAAGAGCTTGCACAACATTGATTTGTGTGGCATAGTTTCACATTCCTTTACATAATGGCACCAATTCCAATCTCCATCACCTGTGCGTTAATGTACCTTTTTCCTCCATAGTTCCTCCAACATTTGTCATTGTTCAATTGTTTTCAGTTGTGTCCAACTCTTCCAGAGTACAATTCTTTTTGTATATGTGTGTGTGTATGTGTGTATGTTTGATAAAGATGTAGAAGTGGTTTGCCATTGTCTTCTCCATCTTGTTTTACAGATGAGGAAACGGAGGCAGAAAGGGTTAAGTGATTTGCCTGTATGTCACACAACTAAGTATCACAGACTAGATTTGAATTCAAGAAAATGAGTCCTACTGACTTCTAGCATGACAATCTATCAATTATTCCCTTCCTCCATATGATATCTGTTGCGAAATGTTGACCTATAACCAGACTGCTTTCCATTTTCTCTAAGTTGTTTTGTTTTGTTTAGTTTTTTTTTTTCCCAGAAATTGGGAGTTTGTATGCCAATAGTAGGCTTATTGTTGTTTATCCACTGAGGGGTGGAATTTTCTCAGAGGGCCCCTGTGTTCCTTCCTTTTTTTCTCCAGACTCAGTCTTTTATAATACACATTTTTCTGGATAATCTGGTTATTCTGAGATGCTGCCAGCACTGGTGCTTTCTTTGCTGGTAACTTCTTTGACTGTTCTTTGTGACTTTTTCACTGACTTTCCTGGGGCATCAGTAGTTGCTTATTGTAGTTTCACATGGTATTAATCATTATTCGTTCTGTTGCCATTTTATTTTTATGCTAATGAAGCTGTTGAGAAGCTCATCTTTCTGTCTCCTTTCAGGCAGCTATCTTGGCTGAAAGATTCTCTTTTCCTTCTTTTTAGTGATCTCCCTTCCTCATCTTTTCACACATTGACTAGCCAGGTTCTTCTCCTTTAGGCATCCTATGTAGAATTATTCTTACATTAAGAACATAGATCAAAAGACTTATAACTTTCCTAATACCCTCCATGTAAAACCTTTCCCCCCTCCAATTTCTCTTTTCACTGAGATCCCTACTCTTTACTCTTCTTGATATTCTCATAGAACAAAGAATGTTGCTGTATATAATGAATCTTAATAATCATGTCACCCTTCCAGGAATCCTTTGGCACTTAGACAACCACACATAAGATTTATTTCTATATAAATATTTATTTTTTGTCATTCTCATCATAATTTTTGCTTTTTAACATAATTGTTAATACAAATTTAATTTTTTTCATTTAATGCATTGGGATTTAAAATTGCAAATGCCTGGAGTCAATGCTTTAGCCTAACAAGACACTAGTGATGTGTATTTCAGGTCATGTGCTGGCTACAGTTTAATTTACAGTTAATGGATCTTTCTTTCAGGACCCTCTACGTCACCCACATGTGAGCAGTGTCTTAGTCTGCTAACCACAGGTCTGAACCTATAATCAGTCTTGATTATTGAAGGTTATTCCTGAGAGCTAGCTGCCTTTTCTAATACCTAGTTTTACCATTATATTGACTATCATTTTTCTTACTCAAAGCATGATAAAAGAGGAAATATAACATTTCCACATCTCCAGAATTTATCAGCTAAATCAGGTATTTCTGTTTCAGATCTGAGTTTTTTTTTTCCCTTTTAGAGATAAATCTGGTATTTGTTCAGTTTCTTCCTTAATTAGGTCAATCATTTTTATACTTTTTTATTTAATGTTTATGATTGCATATAATATCTAATAGTTCACAAGCATAGTTGAAAAACTAAGATGTGACAAGGGCCATGCAATCAGTTTAGTATCAGTTCATACTTAATTGACTTTTAAAAAGTTAAATTTACTTTTGTTTTGTTTAGGAACAAAGTTTTTCCTTAAAAAAATGTTCAGTTCTGATTGCCTACTTTAATTAATATATATAGTAGTATAACCTTAGTTTGTTAAACAAAATCTAAGCCCATCATATTCATTTCCTAGTCATACGCCTCGGAGAATATCTACTACTTAACCTTTTTTTCTCAAATTGCAAATGTCTTTTGCTTTCCTCAGGTATGCATTTCTATTAGATACACTGGTCACATTTTTTTTTCAATACTTCAAGAATTTTTAGTTTTAAATAATAAACAGAAACTAAGATACTCATTTAAGCACATTCTTCTTCTTGGAAGGAAAAAGATAAGCCTGGTAGATGGTAGTGGGAGAGGGATGAAGAAAGTATTATTGAAGTCACACATCTAGAAAAAGAAGACAAATGTAAGTTATTTTATAGATATTATGCTATAGTGACAAAAATATCAAAAAAAATACTCTATTATAAGATGAATAATAGAATTAATTTGGAGAAACAAATATGTAGAATATCAGAGAAAGGATAAAAAAAGTTAAAATCAACTGAAAATAGAAATTCCAGACCTCATATTAAAAAATAACATCTATGAATATTCAAGCACTTTCTTATGCCCCTCATGTGTGTGTCCAACATAGAAGGGACAAGAACAGAGAAGAGATAGAACTGAATACTTAGATGTATAAGTCATTTGCACAGAAATGATAACTTATTTCAAATGAGATGATATCACTGAGAGGATACAGTAGAGAAAAGACAGTCCCTGAAAGAGCCATGTTGGGGGGCATCCACACTTAATGATTGAAAGGAAGATTAATAGGAATAATAATGATTAGTAGAAAGAGTCAAATAAGAGGAAAAGAATAGACACTTACCTCTAACATTAATATATACTCCTCAATCGTCAAAGTGTAAGGTAGAAAATTTTCAAAGTAGAAAATACAAGCTTTTAATAACCACTCAAAAGATCATTACAGATTCTTTGAAAATTAGAGAAATGTAAATCAAATCAACTTTATGATACCACTGTACCCACTAAAATAGCACAAATTAAAAACAAAACATTAAATTTGGGGCTGGGGATGACAACCATTCCAATTAATTGTTGGTAGGATAGTCATTTGATGAGAAAATTCTGAAGAATAATTTGATAAAATATAGTCACAAAATACATTTTGCCTTACCATTCACCAGTTTATTTAGCAGGACACTAGAAACAGTATTAGAGAGGAAAGTGACCTCCTGGTACAAAACTATTCATAGATAACTTCCAAAATTCTTCATTATATTCATATGTAATTTCAAATAAGAGGCAGAAAGTAGTGGGACAGAATTCTGGACTTGAAATCAGGAAAACTAGGGTTCAAGACCCATCTTTGATATTTAACTCTGTGCCCATAAATAAATCATTTAGCATCTCATTTAAACTTCATGCAACAAATTCTCAGAGACTGTTGGTTTGTTTCCTTTGTAATCCTATTTATTTTATTATATGCTTTTAAAAATTTTATTGGTTTTATTCTGAACTTACAAAATAAAACATGCATTTCTATAACGTAGTAGAATAGGAAAAAATGATTATACATGAAACTGCAAATCTAGTATGTACAGCTTGCTATTTTTAAAAAATTTATGGTAAAATTATCATAACTTCCCTCCTTTTTGTCTTTCCTTTCCCCTTCCCATCCTAGATATGGTTACCATTAGACACACCGTGTGTGTGTGTGTGTGTGTGTGTGTGTGTGTGTGTGTAAAACTATTCCATATATGCTTCTATTTATTAGTTTTTTTCTGTGGATGCAAATCACGTTTTCCTTCATATGTGCTTTGTAGTTAATTCGAGTATTTATGGTAGTCAAAATTATTTAATCACTTAAAAATGTTCTTAAAACAATATTGTTACAGTATACAACATTCTCTTGGTTCTACTCACTTTACTCCTCATTATTTGATGCAAGACTATCCATGTTTTTCCTAAGATCATTGAACTCATCATTTCTTATAGCAAAGTATCATTTCATTACAATTATATACCACAAATTGTACAGTCACTTTCCACTTGATAGGCATCCACATAATTTCCAATTTCTTTGGTTTTTGTTTTTGTTTCTTTGTTTGCCACCACAAAGGGAGCTGCTATAAATATTTTAGGACATACAAGTTCTTTTCTTTTTTCCCTAATCATCCTGGGAAATAGACCCAGTAACAGTATTCCTGGGTCAAAGGCTCTAGGCAGTTTAATACCTCTTTGGGGATAATTCCTGATTAATCTCCAAAGTGGTGGGATCAGTTCACAATTCCACCAACAATGTATTAGTGTCCCAACTTTCCACATCTCTTTCAACATTTTTCACTTTCCCTTTCAATTATTTTAGCCAGTCTGGTAGATGTAAAATGATATCTTAAGGTTTTTTTTCATGTGCATTTCTCTACTAAATAATAATTTGGAGGATTTTTTCATATGACTATAAATTGTTTTGATTTCATCAATAGAAAACTGTCTGTTTATATCCTTTGACCATTTATCAATGGGGGAATGACTCATTCTTATAGATTGAAGAAAGATTTATATATATATATATATATATATATATATATATATATATATATATATATATATATTTTAGATGTGACACCTTTATCTGAGAATTTCATTATAAATTTCCCACAATCTTTTGTTTTCCCTCTACATTTGTTTAATTTTTACAAAAAACTTTTTAAATTTAATGCAATTGAAATTATCCATTTTACACCTTCACACTGCTATCTCTTGTTTATTCATAAATTGTTCACCTATTCATAAGTCTGATGTGCAAATATATTCCATGACCTTCATATTTTCTTGTAATAACTCTTTTTATATCTAGGTCATATATCCATTTTGATCTTATTTTGGTAAATGGTATAAGGTATTGGTTTATGCCAAATTTCTGCCAGACTGCTTTCCAGTTCTCCCAATAATGTTTTTTAACCAAATAATGAATTCTTATACCCCCAACTTAGGTCTTTACATTTATCAAATACAAGGCTAGTATACTATAGTATGTATATGTATATATGTACATATGTATGTATGTATGTATGTATGTATATTTTTGGCTGCTGTAAATTTTACATCTATTTTTTTCCACTGATCTACCTTTCTATTTCTTAGCCAATATCAAATAGTTTTGATAATTATAGCTTTATAATACAGTTTAAGATATGGTACTAATAAACTTCTTTCCCCCATAATTCCTTTGATACCCAGTTTTAAAAAGGTGGTGGCCCATAAGAGTAAAGAGTATTCCCTAACCACTAAAATAATGATCTTCTGTACCATTTTAGATTTTATTAAGAGTGATAATTCTTGTTTAATTACTCTGAATGTGTTATTAAACCATTTGAAGACATATCCCTTGAAACCTTACATGGTTTCTTTTTCTAAATGCATTGCATCTAATAATTCAGTTGGATCATATTTTTATCATGTTTTAAAGAATCTATTTTGAAATTTTTCATGTTTTGCTCCTTTGTCAATTTAGTTAATTTTTCTTGTTTTTACATTTGTCTTTTTTTCTTCTTTTGTGACTTTCTTTGTCTTTCAATGGTATATAATGATACTATCAATACAAATCAGTGTTTCCTCAGAACTTATATACTAAGACAGTTGCCTGGAGGCCATGCAGAACCTTCTTAAGGACATAGTTTTAAAGAGTTACTATTGGTGTTAGTTTTTTTAGTATACATTTTTAAATTAGTGGAATTTGTATTGCTTTCTTTGGTGATGTCTTTAACTGTTACCACTTAGCCAATTTTGATTTTTAAGTGCCATTTCTTCAGTATTTTTTGTACCTCCTTTGCCAAGCTGTTAATTTTCTTTATATAATTTCTTGGATAGCTCTAAAATTTCCCAGTCCCCCCTCCCCCATCATTCTTGTTTGATTTCTAAAACAATTTTTTTTGAATTTTAAAAAAATCTCTTGAACTTTTCTAAGAATTAGTACTGGGCCTGTATCTGGTCTTCATTTTTCTTTGAGATTTTCCTTGTTGATGTTTTCAAGTCATTATCATTTCTTTGTATCTTGTCTTTTCCTGTCACCTCAAACACATTTTATATAATATTTTATTTTTCCTAATTATATATAAAGAAAAATTTTAACATTTTTTACAATCTTGAGTTCCAATTTTTCCCTCTCTCTTTCTCTTAATCCTCCCCAAGTGAGTAAGCAATTTGATATAGATTACATAACAGTCATATGAAACATATTTCTCTTTTTGTCATGTTGTGAAAGAAGAAAGAGACCAAAAGGGAAAAAAAAAATTAGTATGCTTCAATCTGCATTTAGACTTCATTAGTTCTTTCTCTGGAGGGGGATCACACTGTTCATCATAAGTCCTTTGGAACTGTCTTAGATCATTGTATTGCTGAGAATAGCTAAATCATTCATAGTTAATCATCATATGATAGCGCTGTTACTGTGTAAAATGTTCTTCTGGTTCTTCTAATTTTACTTTGCATCAGTTCATGTTAAGTCTTTCTAGCATTTTCTGAAATTCACCTGCTCATTATTTATTAAAGCACAATAGTAGTCCATTACATTCATCTAGCACACAACTTGTTCAGTCATTTTCCAACTGATACACATCTCCTCAATTTCTAATTCTTTGTCACTACAAAAAGAACTGATATAAACATTTCTTGTACTAAAAGGCTCTTTTCCCTTTAAAAAAAAACTGTTTTGATTTTCATTTCTCTAATCAATAGTGATTTAAAGCATTTTTTACATGACTATAGGTAGCTTTAGTTTCTTCATCTGAAAACTGCCTGTTTATATTCTTTGACCATTTATCAATTGGGCAATGCCTTGTAGTCCTATAAATTTGACTTCATTCTCTATATATTTGAAAAATGAGGACTTTTATCAGAGACATATGCTGAAAAAAATACTTCTTAGGGTTTTTTTTTTGCTAGCATTGGTTTGTTCAAATTTTTAAATTTAATATTATCAAAATTATCCATTTTACATTTCATAACACTCTCTGTCTCTTGTTTGGTTATAAATCCTTTCCTTTTCCATAGATATAACAAGTAAACTATTCATTGTTCTCCTAATTTGTTTATGATATCACCTTTAAATCTAAATCATGTACCCAATTTGATCTTATCTTGGTATACAGTGTAAGATATTAATCTATACCTAGTTTCTGCCATACTATTTTCTAGCTTTCCCAGCAGTTTTTTTTTTTGTCAAATAGTGAATTTGTCCCAAAAGCACTTTGTGTTCATCAAACTCTCAATTGTGATGGACATTTACTACTGTCTTATGTACCTAATTTATTCCACTGACCCACCACTCTATTTCTTAGCCAATACCCGATAACTTAGATAGTTACCACTTTCTAATATACTTTGAGATCTGGTATGATTAGGCCACCTTCTTTTGTGTGTGTTTTTTTTATTCTCTTGATATCCTTGAACTTTTGTTTTTCCAGATTTATTTTATTTTATTATTTAGCTTTATAAAATACTCTTTTGACAATTTGATTGGTATGGCATGGAATAAATTAATTTAGGTAGAATTGTCATTTTTGTTATATTAGCACAGCTTATACATGAGCAATTAATATTTTTCCAGTTGTTTCAATCTGATTTTATTTGTGTGAAAATTGTTTTGTAATTGTGTTAAAATAGTTCCAGTGTTTTTCTTGGTAGATAGACCCCCAAATATTTTATATTTTCTAGAGTTACTTTAAATGGAATTTCTCTTTCTATCTCTTGCTACTGGACTCTGTTGACAATATATAGAAATGCTGATGTTTTATGTGGGTTTATTTTATATCCTGCAACTTTGTGAAATTTGTTGATTATTTTAGTTTTTTTTTTTAGTTGATTCCCTAGGATTCTCAACATATACCATCATATCATCTGCAAAGAGTAATAGTTTTGTTTGTTCATACCATATTGTTATTTCTTCACTTTCTTATTCTTCTCTTACTGTTATAATTGATATTTCTAATACAATATTAAAAAACAGTAATGATAAAGGGCATTCTTGCTTTCCCCCTGCTCTTATCAGGAAGGCTTTTAGCTTATCCCCATCACAGATAATGCTTCCTGGTGGTTTAAAATAGATACTACATGTCATTTTAAGGAAAACTCCATTTATTCCTGTGCTGACTAGTATTGTTGTTTTTGTTGTTTAATAAAAACGGTACTCTATTTTATCAAAACGTTTTTTCTACGTATATGGAAATAATGTTATGATTTCTGTTGGTTCTCTTATTAATATGGTCAATTATGTTTTTTTTTCCAATGGCTTGTTTATTTACTTTTAGTTTACAAGATTCAGTTCCACAATCCTTTGAGTTTCAGATTTTT
>JAQQSV010001914.1:0-21231 GCA_028646515.1 Pseudochirops corinnae
AAGTAGTAAACACCCACATTCGCAAGCCTTCAAACAGGACAGGCTACCTCAGGCAAAGACCCTCCTCTCCTCACGCACGCAACTGCTCAGCGTCCAGGCAGCTTGCTCCCAGCAGCTCCAGCGCCCGGCAGTTCCCGCCCCAAGCAGTTCTCAGCAGGAGGCCTTAGGAGAGATTCTGGCCGACTCAAAGCAAAAGGAGTTCGCAAGCGCAGCTGCTGTCTCTGCCGCCCCTTCCAGTCAGCACCGCAGGGAGACTCGCTTTGTTCCGGCGTTCTCTTGCTCCACCCTTCCTGCTCCGTCAGCAGGCTCAAGGGGCATGGAAGATCTTCAAATCCCAGTATCGTTACATCTCCCCTTTTCGACTCCCTTTTGTGTATTTTCTTCCAGCGCTAAAATGTAAGAGCCTTGAGGACAGGGTCTGTCTTTGATTACAGTGTATTTGTATCCCCAGCTCTTTTCACAATGACTGGTACATAGTAAATCCCAAATAAATGTTTGTTTCTTTCCTTCCTTCGTTTTTTCATTACTTCCTTTTCTTTCTTTCCTCCCTCCCTCCCTTCCTCCCTTTCTTCTTCCTTCCTCCCTTCTTTCCTTTCTTCCCTTGTACTTCCTGTATAATAGTCAATGTGTCTTGTTTCTTCTTTTCATCCCTAGTCAGCTTCATTATAAGCCATAGCAAAGAGAAGTAAAATTGTATGAAGAGCTTGAAATCTATTTTACAAGTGAATAAATCCTTTCAAATATCTAGTTAGATCTTCCCTACCCATGCTAAGGTCTGCCTGAGACAGAATGAAAGTGAATGCAATCCACAAGGGTTTTTTGAGTCCTTGGGTACAATAGAAAAATCCACATGCATTTTGAAACACCCTTAAGAAAGGTCAATGAAAAAAGCAAAATCTTTTTCAAGAATTATTTGTTACTTCCATTTTGATGACTAAAAATACTTATTCCAGTAAGTAAAATAATTTCTTCGTTTCATTTATTGTTCCAGTCTGTGGCAACCACCCTGGGTCTTTAAAGGAGTATCACAGATAAGTCATTTAATGCAAAGAAATAGGGTTGGGTTGTTTTGTTTTTTTTTTTGTTCCTCTCTGCGGCTTAACTAGAGACACCCAAGGTTGAGATCTGGGAGGTATAAGCAAGGGCAACAAGGGAAGGTCGCTGGAGTAGCCACTGATACCTATGAGATGATGGGATCATGGAATACCAGATGAGATGGGGAAGAACAAGGAATACGCACAACCAAGGATGATATCAGAACCTTAGGTGCAACTGATCTTTAGGCCACAGTAAGAGGAGGAAGAAGCCCATGTCAGGTCTGAAAGAGACCACCCCCTGGCATTGGCATAACAATATGTCAAATCCTCAACACTCTTCCTGGTTTCAATGGATGGGACTCCTGAGTACGAGTAGTGCAGGCATGCTGAAGAAGGTCACATGTTTTATAGAGAGTCAGAGTCTCCCTCAAGTAATTAGGATTGTTTTCCTACCTCTGGAATCACAAGCAGGGAGTCAGGGAGGTCATACGAGAGATACAAGTTTGTGACACGTTGTAGGCATAGAAGATGCTGGTAAAAGGAAAAGATACCAGGCAGTAAGAGGAGGCATGTTCAGAGCAAAGAGAGCCCATTGCATCAAAGACTAGGACCTCAAAATCCAATTTTTTTCACACTAAAAGAATATTCAATATCTAGTTGCAAATAAAACACTTGTTTACAGACACAAGCACATAGAGATTAGAACCAACAACTGACAAGTAGCATCCAAGGTCTGGTCGGTAATAACATTAAAATTGTTTTCATCCTTCCCTGAAAACATAGATAATATAAAAACTCTGGAACTACGTGAAAACTACTAAAGCCCAACGGATTGTAGCCAAATCTCAAATCTCATTCAGACCTAGAATTTGTTCCTATCAGCATGTTAAAGCATTAACAGTTTGAGCCCTATTTGTATTCTTTTTACATAAAAGCACTTTTTTATTTTTCCTTTTAAAAAAAAATAGTAGCCAGAACCATTTAAATACTTTAAGACTTCTTACTAGGTGCTGAAACCATGTACCAGTCCGAAAGGTAAAATTAAATGACTCATTTCATTTATAATCAAAACTGTGAACCCCTTTATTTTTATTATATTGTGAATTCCAGTGAAAAACCTCACAACAGTTATTGAATTTTTCCCCTTAGAGCATTTATATTCAAAGCTATTATACAGTTAGTGAACTGCTAACTTTTTTTTTCAATATGCTTCAAAAATTCATTTTAAATGCCCTGCAGAGAAGACAATACTAGTGATTACATAGTAGGGAAGGGAACCAACCTAGCCTTTCTAGAGAGTGGCCTTTAAAGAAAGTCCAAAAACACTATGAAAAACACTGTAGGCTAAGACTCTAGGTTAACATCCAGCAAAGAACAATATGTATTACTTAATAACTCAGAATAATTGTCCTTTCTGAAAGGAAAGAATGTGCTTCCTTTTTTCCAAACAGTGAGTTTGGAATCAGGGGACAAAGTTTCAAATCCTAATTCTTCCACTCACTGTGACTGTGGGCAAATCACTTAACTACTCTGGGCCTCAGAATCCTCACCTATTAAAAGAGGTGTTGGACGAGATGACCTCCAAGGTCCCTTCCAGCTCCAAATCCATGATGCTTTCTGAACCACTATAAGATTTCATTCCATACATCTCCAAAGCATCTTTATTTTAATAACTTCTATAATTTTGTCAGATATTCTGATCTACCTACTTGGTCCCTACTCCCACTTAAAAAAAAATACATTGAAGGGAATTCTGAACCACGGCATTTCTATCTGCACTGGAAGGCTAACAATTGAAAAAAAACTGTTTCTCTGACCACAGAAAAGTAAAAATTGCACGATGCTTTCTTAGAAATTAGTATCTTATGACTAATGTAGAAATGTGATTAATATGATTGTACATATATAGCCTATATCAGATTGCTTTGCTGTCTTGGGAAGGGAGGAGGTTAGGCAAGGGGGAAAAATCATATAAAGTAACTGTTGAAAATTATCTTTACATATAATTAAAAAATAAAATACTATTAAAGAGGAAAAAAAGAAATTAATGTCTCCACTAACAATTCATTTTAATAATTCACTTCACTTTAAATTGACCACTCATTTTATTTAAAGTGACAGTTAGGATTAATGTCACCATAGAGGAGAAATAGTGCAGAATTAGCATTCCAGATCTTACCTTACGTACCTCTAAAATACAATTTTCTTTAAAAATCTGGTAACTTACATTTCTGATTCTACTCCTAAAAATGCATCAGTCTGATAAAGAAAGGTCTCTAACATATCTCTTGATAACTTAATCCATATATAATCCATATGAAAGAAATGAAGCACTCTTTTGCCTATTACTAGTTATCAGGAAGTATATAACTAACTCACAGCATAATTTGTAAAATAAACTTTACTGATATTTACTTTTACACAAAATTTTAAATTTCCTTAAATAACCTTCTCAAAGAGCCAAAGAGAAAAAAAAAAAACAGTTCAGCAGAACCAAACACAAAGAAAAAGTCTGATATTCTATGTAGTGTTCCACACTCATACTCCACCCCCTCCCCTACACCTCTACGAAGAAGATAAGGAGCTGTATTTCTACTTGAGGTTCCAGCCTCATCACTGTGATTTCACAGCAGTTTCAATTGTCATGTGATTTTGGTTGTTGTTCTTTTCATTTAAATTTTGGGGGTCAATATGTAAATTGTTTTCCTCTTACTGATTATTTCACTTTATATCAGCTTATGCATCTTCCTATGCTTCCCTGTATTGATCATATTCATTGTTTCTTACAGCAGTAAGATTATATTACATTCATCTAACAAAACTTGTTTCCATGTTCCCTAATATGTGGCCATCTATTTTATTTCCAGTTATTTGCTAGAATGAACAGTGCTAATATAAATATTTATAGTATTTGAGGCCTTTATTTTTGTCTTTTATAAAACTGAGGTATAGACCAAGACAAGATGGTGAAATAAAAGCAGGGCCTTGCTTGAGAGTTCCAGTAAACCCCTCCAAATACGTGTAAAAAATAACTCTAAACAATTTTAGAGCAGCAGAACTCACAAAATGACAAAGGAAAATAAATTTCCAGCCCAGGACAATCTGGAAGCTCAACAATAAAGCTCTATTGCACCAATCTGGGAGAGGAGTATAGTCCAACATGGGCCATGCCAGCACAGATGGGCCAGAGCAGACCTCAGTGGACTGAATAACTAGTAGCTGTGGTTTCTCAACCCACAAACATCAAAAAAAACTTAAAACATCAGTAGGAAAGGTCTGTTGGACCTGAATAAGCTCAGTCTGGTCCCAGCCTCAGGGCAGCAGCAATAGCAGTGGCGGTGGCAGCGGGGACCAACTGACCGATCAGAGGGGGATTGCAGGGATCTCTTTGCTGCTGCTAAGGCAGTTCTCTTGCTTTGCCCATGCTTCAATCTGAGTCACAGTCCTGGGTGGTGGTCCTGGGGCAAGGAGCTGCAGCATGCTGGAGCTTGTGGCTGTGGTGCATAGAGAATCCTCCCCCCAGTTCCAAGGTAGAAAAGAATGTTTGTGGTCACTCATAGGCCAGAGCACAGACCTCTTCTTTGATCATATAACCTTAGGAAAGCTGAAAATTTACAGGTCCATAGAAATACAGTTGAAAACAGCTGCACAAAACCCCTAAAGCTTGAGACAGAGCACCCTCCACACTGAAAGTAGAATCCTACCTTAACAAAGAGTTTAAAATTCAAGTAATTGGGGCTTGGGGGTGGGAAATGAACAAACAGCAGAAAAAAAACCAGACTATAGAATCTTACTTTGGTGACAAGTAAGATCAAAACATACAACCAGAAGAAGACAACAAAGTCAAAGCTCCTACATCTAAAGCCTCCAAGAAAAATATGAATTGGTCTCAGGCCATGGAAGAGCTCAAAAAAGGATTTTGAAAATCAAATGAGAGAAGTAGATGAAAAATTGGGAGGAGAAGGAGAGTGATACAAGAAAATCATGAAAAACCAGTCAACAGTTTGCTAAAGGAGACCTCCAAAAATACTGAAGAAAACAACATCTTAAAAAATAGATTAACCTAAATGGCAAAAGAGGTCCAAAATGCCAATGAAGAGAAGAACACTTTAAAAAGCAAAATTGGCCAAATGGAAAAGGAGGTCCAAAAGTTCACTGAAGAAAATAATTCCTTCAAAATTAGAATGGAGCAAATGGAAGCTAACGACTTTATGAGAAATTAAGATATTATAAAACAAAACCAAAAGAATAAAAAAACAGAAGACAATGTGAAATATCTCACTGGAAAAATAACAGACCTGGAAAGTAGATCCAGGAGAGATAATTTAAAAAATTATTGAACTTCCTGAAAGTCATGATCAGAAAAGAGCCCAGATACCATCTTTCAAGAAATGACCTAGGAAAACTGCCCTGATATTCTAGAACCAGAGAAGAAAAAAGAAATTGAAAGAATCACTCCTGAAAAAAGATGCCAAAAGGAAAACTCCTAGGAATATTGTAGCCAAATTCTAGAGTTCCCAGGTCAAGAGAAAATATTGCAAGCAGTCAGAAAGAAACAATTCAAGTATTGTGGAACCACATGGATAACAAATGATTTAACAGCTTCTACATTAAAGGATTGGAGAACTTAGAATATGATATTCAGGAGGTCAAAGGTTCTAGGATTAAAACCAAGAATCATCTACCTAGCAAAACTGAGTATAATACTTCAGGGGATAAAAATGGACATTCAATGAAAAAGAGGATTTTCAAGCATTCTTGATGAAAAGAGCAGAGTTGAATAGAAAATTTGACTTCAAAATACAAGAATCAAGAGAAGCATGAAAATGTAAACAGGAAAGAAAAATCATAGGGGACTTATTAAAGTTGAACTATTTACATTCCTACATGGAAAGATGATATTTGTAACTCATGAGATCTTTCTCAGTATTAGGGTAGTTGGAGTGAATATACACACACACATACAAATATATATGTGTATATATACATGTGTGTATATACATGTGTGTATGTATGTGTACACACACACACACACACACACACATAGACAGAGAGCACAGGGTGAGTTGAGTATGAAGGGGTGAAATATAAAAAATAAAATTAAGGGGTGAGAGAGGAATATGCTGGGAGAGGAAGAAAAGGAAAGGTAGAATGGGATAAACTACCTCACATAAAAGGCAAGAAAAAGCTTTTATAATGGAAGAGAAGAGGGAAGAGGTGAGAGGGAATGAGTGAACCTTATTCTCATTAGATTTGGCTTAAGGAGGGAATAACATATACATTCAATTGGGTATGGAATCTATTTTACCCTACAGAAAAGTAAGGAGGAAGGGAATAAAAGAGGAGGAAATACAATTAGTCTTTCACAACATGATTGCTATGGAAGTGTTTTCCATGACTATACATGCATAACCTATATTGAATTGTTTGCCTTCTCAATGAGAGTGGGTGGGGAGGGAGACAGGGAGAGAATGTGGAACTCAAAGTTTTAAAAGCAAATGTTAAAAATTGCATTTACATGCAACTGGGAAATAAGATATACAGGCAATGGGGTATAGAAATCTATCTTGGGGTGGCTAGGTGACACAGTGAATAGAGCACTGGCCCTGGAGTCAGAAGGACCTGAATTCAAATCCAGCCTCAGACACTTGACACACTTACTAGCTGTGTGATCTTGGGCAAGTCACTTAACCCCAATTGCCCTGCCTTGCCCCCTCCAAAAAGCAAAAAAGAAAGGAAGGAAGGAAAGAAGAAAGGAAGGAAGGAAAGAAGGAAATGTAAGCTTTTTGAGGACAGGAATAGCTTTTTATCTTTGCATTCTCAATATATATCACAGTGCCTCAAGCCCAGCAGATGCTTAATTATTTTAATTGAATTGGACTGAAATGAATGAAGGCAAAGATTTACAAACTCTACCATCTTACTTTTCTCATGCCACTTATATCCTTAAGTAGGGAAATAAGTCCCATGTCTACAGAGAACAGCCTTGCAGATCTCCCTTATATTCTGCATTCATGAATGCAAATATCTGTGGTTACATATCAATTAGAAATATGACATAAACAAGAATACAGAAAGTGACAAAAATACAGTCAGGAAAGTTTCTGAGATAGATAGGAAAAAGAAATCCTAACACAAAATACCCTCTCCCTCTAATCTCCCTCTAAAGTAAATAATACATGCATTCTTCTACAATGATGTAAGACATCCTCCATGCTTATGTAATGGGGTTAAATAAGTAAATCCTTTTAATCTGAAGGACCTAGTAGCTCCCATCTCTAGATATCACAAGGTTGCCTCTGAGTTTAGAAACATCCATCTCAGGATTGATGTGTGCGATCTTATGCCCTGAGAAACAAGTGGAAGAAGTAACCAGGAATTTAAACTAGCCTAAGCAAGAAATGTGCATGAAGCCATGTTCAAGAAGTCAGCAGTAGAGAAAGGTGGAAATGAGGTGTCCTTCCCCCATAAGTCCCAGGGAAATATTCCACACCACATGATCCAAAGAAAGGAATAAAAGCAAGAGCTAAACTTGTGTCTCCTTATAAAGTCACTCAGTAAACAGGCAGCTCTTTGTGCTTCAGTGGCCAAGAAGGGGTTTGCTTTCCATTGAATTGAATTCAGTAAGCAAACACACTCAGTAGGTCCCTACAAAGGGCAGCTAAAATGTAAAAGAATCCATTCATTAAATTTCTTATGCCCTCTACCTAATTTTGTACATTGCCAACATAATTTCTTTTAGACCTTAGGCATGTGTTAATTTACATGGTTATAGTTCTCCTTAAGTCTGAGAGCTTTTAGAGGGAGAATAGATGTGTGATTTTTATTCATGTAGGGAACCCCTGATGTGGAAACACCCTCCTCTGTCATTTCTAATCTTAGAAAGTTGCCTACATATACATATATATGTACGCAACTTTCTAAGATTATATTTTACTTGGGAGAGAATATATATTCACATAAGTGACAAGTTTGTTACTAGAGGAGGGAAGCAGCACTAAGCACATAAGAAAAATTAATAAAGTCTAAATATCTTATTTTTTTAAATGCTTTACTGTATCCATATATGTACGCATGCATATATACAGAATATATAGTAGGCAAATTCATGAGATTGTGAATTCTATGAATATTGCCAAAGTCAATGATTTACAATGTATAATTTCACAAAAAAAAGAAAGAAAAATAACATTCCATTCAATGTGGCTATAAATCCCATTTTAAATGCTGTCATTTAGATGGCAATCCTATATTTAATATTTCATAGGATGAAATCCTCCATTGCACACATAACAAAACTGACCCTTGGCACTAGTTTTATATTACTAAACTCAACCTGAAAATGAACATACTCTTTCGTTCCCGAGCACAATTCAATTATAAAGAAACAGAAAACGTCGTCTAAGATCAATAGCCTATTATACTGCTAGGATACTGGGTAATTTCAGCCCAGTTTAATCTATTGGAAACTGTAGTGCTACAATCTCTATATGCTTGGGACTTCCTACATAAGAAGTGACATGTATTTAGTTTAATTTTATTGGAACACAAAGGCTATATGTAAAACTGAGAAGAGTTCAGATGTGCAGCATAAAATATAAAATCAACAGCTAACAACCTGATAGGACATAAAAAGAATTTTAAGTATATGTCTGTATTTTTTTAACTAGACCTGTGAATTCCACTACTATAGGAAGCTCCTGGTGGCGAATTGCCTCTTCTAATACCTGTCAATGCCGTTTGACACCTGTTCTGAAAATTATAGCATTAGAGAGATAACTGGGGTGCTGAGAGGTTAAATAACCTGCCCAGGATCACACAGTCATTAAACACATGTCCAAGATAGGACTTGAATTCAGACATGAGTGAAGTGTTGCTAGAAAAATGCAACTGGAATTCGAATAGTTAATTAAACTAATTACTATGTCCTCATTTTAATGAATTTTTCAGGAATAAAAATATGCAAATGCATAAAAGCCATGAACCATAATTAAACTAGGAATAAGAATACATTTCAGATTCATTATTGTTGCTGTTGTTGCTGTTGTTTTAAATCAGAAGGACATTTAGCTTCACCTTTTCATCTTTCAGACAAGGAAATCAAAGCCCAGAAGGGTTCTTGCCCAAACTCACACATCATTAGAACTAAAATTCAAATCTCCTAACTCCTGATATAATGCTTTTCAACTAGACCAGTACCAGTCTTTATGATTTAATATCAACCATGCATGACACTATACAGTTTTAGAAAACAATTTATATTTTTTTTAGATTGGTCTAGCAAGTCATTCAGAATACATACACACACACACACACACACAGATTAAGAACATATATTGCTGAGATTATATCATGCTGATGGATGAGTAGATCTTTGAATTGATCCAGTAAGTATATATGTCCTTGCCAAACATTGTAGATGAATTACAAGCTAGGACCAGAATTGAACAATAGGAAGAGAGAAGACTAGATTATTTTTGTGAAATTGTGCAGGACTTTGTATTCTCGAGGAGGTTCTTGACCCACACACAAAAAAAAATCTGTATTTTTAACACTGACATTTTCTTGATGATGCTAAGATGCTTGAAAATAGAGATTGTTTCACTTATTCTCTTTGTATTCCTGATGCCTCATAAAGTCACCTGCTACTTAAAAGTAACTACTTAATAAATACTTGTTGATTGATATGAGGCTGCAAATTATGAAAAGCCAACATCTCAGAAGAATGAAAATTAGAAGTAACCTTAAGGACAATGCTAAGAAAAAGAGTGGGTAAAAGTAGGCAGCAGTATATTATTAAGGATGACTGTTCAGCTAAAAGTGATGTAAAAGACCTTATTAAAATTTATGATTAGAGGGGCAAATAGTCTGGTCGTAAAGTAAGAGCAAGACATAATAGCCAATCAAAGTGCTGCACTGGTACTCCAAAAATATGAAAAGACCTGGAAAGACTTGTAGTGCATTAGAGAACTCTTCAGTGGAGTATTTATGGGAGTATAAGGATAAGAGTCATACAGAATATGGAGTCTGAAATGGCTTGGAATTTGGATCAATTGAAGGAGTAGTCACATTGATGAGATTCTGAATTCAACAAGTATGAAAATATATAAAATATATCAATATGAAAATTGTTTATATAAGATATAAATATATTTAAGATACATTTAAAGTTTACAGCAGAAAAATAAATTACCCAAGGATGATATGAAATGTTCAAGATTTCATGAATGCTTATTGAGAGCTAATGCAAATAAATCTGAACTCATGAACTCATCCTTGAAAATAATAAATTTGGAAGGAAAATAATGAGAAAGAAATATTAAACTGAAAATATTTTAATGATAGAAGAAATATAACATAACTATAGTTTTATACAGGTACACCCACCACCAATACAACCCATTGGGTATATAAACTCTATTTATCCTAGATAAATTGTAATAGGTCCCACAACTAGTAACTATCAGAAGTACAATTTGAACCCAAGTCCTCCTAATTCCAGTCCAGCATTCTATCCTCTACACCATATCTTCTCAATATAATTACATAGGATTAAATATTAATTACAACTTTCTGTTGCTTTCAAGGGCTAAGAGAAAAATCCCCTTTGGTGACTTTTCTACATATTAGGCACCCATCTAAGTGAGCATTTCTTAAGAACTTCATTTACTTGCCTCAAAAGACAGTAGGTTCTTCCTCATTGAAAGTCTTCAAGGAATGGCTAGATGACCACATATAGCAGGGGTGTTATCGAGAGGATTAGCTCTCCTAGCCAGTGAGGTCACCTTCAAAATCAAAATTTCTGGGATACTGTGAAAGTGAGATATGTAGAGTGAGGTTGAAAATATCCACTTAGTAAAATAAAAAATCATTTTTTCAAATGGATGTAGAACACCGATTTCTTCCAAATCCACTTTTCCCAAGAGGGTGGTTTTAATTTTTTAATTTTTTTTTTTTTGTCTTTTTGGAGGGAGGAAGGCAAGGCAATTGGGATTAAGTGACTTGCCCAAGGTCACACAGCTAATAAGTGTTAAGTGTCTGAAGCCACATTTGAACTCAGGTCTTCCTGACTCAAGGGTCAGTGCTCTATTCACTGCACCACCTAGCTGCCCCAAGAGGGTGGTTTTAAAAAGTTAACTTTGAAAAAAACTATTCTATTCTACAATTGTTTCCCACATTTGTGCTTTATTGTATTGAGTATATTAATGCAGTGCTTCTTTACTAAGGTGCTTTTGCAAAGGGCACAATTTTCAAAATTCAGATCAATCAATAAATATGCTTTCCTTGTGTCTTTTCTATAAAAACCAAAATATTATACCATGTGATTATGCTGAGATAATTACATATGCATTCCTTTTTAAAGGTCACTTCTTTCAATTGAAGGCTTTTCTATCAAGCTGGCACTGACAATATTTTTCTCATCATTGCTTAACCAATAGCAATTTGTTTTCCTCTTAGGAAAAGGACATTTCATTCATAAGCAGTCTGACGGCCAATATTGTTAGAACTTCACGGCTTATTAATAGCTACGTAAGACAATCTAAGGAAGAATTTTTCTTCTGTCACATCATGCACTAAAGGTATTATATGAAAATGGTTTGGTTTGGTTGTTGTCCTTTGTTCTTGAAGAGGAGCAAAATGACATCACTATGTTAGAGTCAAGTTATAGTTTGTCTGACAGTGGCTAGGCAGACCAATATGAGCTTGGAATGCTTTACCACAGGTCAGGCACAAATAGTCCATGTGAACATTTGGAGTGAATTTTCTAAATTTGTGCATCTCACATTTCTTTTGAGCTACTTCAACTCTGCTTTGCTCATAAAGCACAGTACCATCTCCGACGTGGATACACCATGCTGGGCAGTCCTGTGCCAATGCCTCCCAGGTCACACAATTAATTCCAGAGTTCTTAAGAGAGACCTTGACAGCGTCCTTGTATCACTTTTTCTGACCACTATGTGAGTTCTCCATAAAAGTCTTTTTGGCAAGCATATATATACCTCTAGTGTGAGGGCTGCCAATATAAAAAAATACAACTTTACCAGAGGCAGAAACTTGGTTGAAAGTTAACATCTGTACCTAATGGATCAAAAATGTTTACCTCATTGATTGTTTCTTTTCAATTCAAGGTTTAATAGACTGATTCATTAATCATGTAGAGTTGTTTAAGAAGAAGTAGGCCAATTTATTTGAGTTTAATACTTTTCATGGATTGAAAGATCATGGAATTTTCCAGGCTTAACATATAAATACATTTGGTGGTTAGGTGGAACATTAGGCTGCAATATTAATCTCTTTTATAATGGGATATCTGGATCATAAATTATGAAGCAGGAGAAACAAAACTATGCTTAAAGTTATATTCTCTATAACTAAAAACAATTTCCATTATTCATTATAGGGTTGTTTTTTTTCAGTTGTGTTTATTTGGGGGGCCAAGCTCTTTTAAAAATGTTTACTAGTAGTACATCAACTGATTTGGCATTTGGGAGAAAATGTCGCCTGTTCACTAGACACTATTCAGCTATGGGAATAAAGGAAATTAAAACATGGACTGCATTTTTATATGATTTGCCTTTCATTCCCCATCAGCTGCACTTCTTGGACTGGACTCCACCATCATCATGCTTCTAGAAAACCTCTTCACCAAGAAACTCATCATTTTGCAAGATTACATCAGTTTTGGTACTCACATTTCATCAGTACTTTCAGTACTCTCTGACTCTCTGATTGGAAGGTCAGAGTATAGATCAAAAAAACTTCTCCCAAAGCTTCTATTTCAAGAGTGCTTACAGACCAACCAGTTCTTCATTTGCTACCAGTTACATTCCTTGAACTCAGCTCCAGTATGCCCCTGCCAGGTACCTTCTCTTCCCATACCTTTTCAGCTTTCTTTCATGTATTGTCTTCTTCCATTACATTGTAATCTCCTTAAGTAGAGAAACTTTTTCTTAATTGTATCCCTAACACTTAGCATGGTATCTGGCAGATAGTAGGAGCTGAATTAACATCTAATAACTGTTTGACTAAAAGAATTTAGTCAAGATTAGACACATACCAATTATATGTAAGAGGCTATGAGGAATGTAAAAAAAGAACTAGTTTTTCTTGCCCTCAAAATGCTTGTTTTCTAAATTTACTGTTCAGTGAAGGCTGACTGGTTCAAATTAAAATCAGTAAGTTTAATGAGTTACCACTAAGCTCTAGGCACTGATAAGGATGCCAAAACAAAGTTCCCCACCAAAAAAGTATTTTAATTGAGGACCCTGACCTCAAGGATCACCTGCAATCTTGTTAAGAAAACAAGACAGGGAGGCAGAGCCAAGATGGCAGCTTAGAAGCAAAAAAATTCCGTGAGCTCCCCCCATTACCACCTCAAATACCTATAAAATATGACTCTAAACAAATTTTAGAGCTACAGAACCCACAAAGTGACAGAGAGAAACAAATCTCCTGCTGAAGGCAGCCTGACAGGTAGACAGGAAGGATCCATTGTAGCTCAATGGGAGCCTAGCCCAGCCATGCGTGAGCCCACAGTTTTAGCCACAGGGCAGCCCCAACCAGCAGCAGCTGGAGTGGACTTTGGGAGAGTGGATCACCAGCAGCTTGGCAGTTTCCAGAATTAGTAACTCATAAATACCAAAGACAAAGTAAAAGGTCAGTGAAGAACTCTGTTGGAACTGAAGGGGACAGAGAGTGGTTCGGCCCCTGCCCCCAGAGCAAGAAGTACAGAGGCATGGCGGCCATGCAGCTGCAGCCACATGGCTGCTTCAGAGCTCCTGGCCTGCAGATTGTAGGGGGACCAAGTGACCATTCAAAGGGTAATCGCTCTTGCCTTAACCTGCCTGGATCTAGATCACTGTCTTGGGAAGAGGTCCTGGGGTGTGTGACCAGTGACCAGAGCATGTGGGGGGCTGCAGAGAGGGAACCCAACTAATAGCTCTGGCAGCTGTGAAAACCCCAGTGATTTGGGACAAAGCTCTCCTTTCTGGAAGCAGAGTTCTACTGTGGCAAAGCGCTCAAAAGTCAAGTAATTGAGTGGCAACATGAGCAAGCAAAGGAAGCAAAGCAATCACAGCCATCAAACCTTAGATTCCTTTTTTGGGGATAAAAAGGATCAAAGCATGGAATGGGAGGAAGACAACAAAGAAAACAAGACAAAAATGCATGATAAATAAGCTAAAATGCTAACATAGAATTAAATGCCAAAGTGAATAGTATAGATAATAAATCCTATAAGAAATGAACATAGATTCACATAAAGGACCAGTTAATAGAGGGAGGAATCAGAGAAGACATAGGATTTGAGCTAAGATTTGGTCAGGCAGAAAAGAGGGAGAGGAATCTAAGGATGAGGAATAACATGAAGAAAGGAGCAGAGGCAGGAACAGTCAGTATGGCTGTTTTAGACATCAAATAAGAAGAAGGGTTCATTTACATAGTAGGCATAACATCAAGAATAAACCTAGATTGTGGAGAGTTAAATTCTAGATTGAAGTATTTGGGCTCTTACAATGTAGACATAAGAAGGCCAGGTTTTAGAAAAACTGACCAAGCAATATTATCAAAAAATAGATTGTAAGATCAATGGAAAAAAGGGAAAAGGTGATATTGAAGAAAAAAAGAGAAAGGGAAGTAAGAAACAGGAAAACTACTTAGAAGGCATGAAGTAATCAGGGCCTGGATGGAAAGGATGGCCATGGAAATAAAAAGATTAAAAAAAGATGATAGACTGACTGACGAAGATAGGCAGAAAGATAGACCAACATAGATGCCATCCCCATATAAAGCTTTGGGGTGAGTATAGAGCAGTGCTTACTATGAAGAAAATCTAGATTAGGGGAACTTTAAAAAGTAATGTTTTAATTCGGAGATAGGTTGGGGAAATAGCAATCAATTGCCATTTGTAGCAGCCCAAACAGGACTGATATATAAAAGGAGCTGATATCTTATGGGAGTGAGGGGTTAGGAAGAGAAGGCATCCCTCAGACTTAACTGGGTATTAGTAGTACATCCTTGATAGACTATGATAGACATAGAGAAATGAAATGGAATGTTGTATACAGCAAGAAGACCAGTTCAACTAGAAGCGGAAAACTACATACTCGGGAATACCATGGAATTAGTCTGTCAAGATGTATTGGTGCCACCTTGTGAAAAGCTTCAAATTTGTTTGTAAAAAATAGTTTGTATTTTATCCTAGAGGCAACAAAGAACCACTGACTTGAGAAGGAAAAACAAGGTCAGAGCAGGGGAGAGAAATGCCAAAAGCTCTACTTCTGGCAATTTGACAATAACTGTGTGTGGGATAGACTGGAATGGACACAAGCTGAAGGCAGGATAACCAGTTAGGAGGCTATTGAAATAACTTGTGGAACTTTGAGTGCTCGCATGTGACTGTGCTACACTAACATCCCCTTTATCCAAAATGGAGGAGTGAAAAGAATCAGTTGGTGACAACTATCCCATTCCTTCATTGACTTCTAAACTGTTTTTGTTCTTGGAGAAGTGTGGTGGATTTCAAAGGGCATGTACCCAGAAACGGTTCCTAGTCTCATCTGAATTGTACATATTTTGTGTAGAGTATGTATATCATCCACTTAGTACATTTGTAACCATATAGGTCTGTCTAGATGCAGCTAACAAGAAGGCCTGAATAAATATTTCTAGAGTCTCTTCTCACCTCTCTCCAAGGCTAACTTTGATTCTTGCTATGGGCAGTTAGGAGACCCAATAGATAGAGCACTGGGTTTGGAATCAGGAAAACATGTTCATGAGTTCAAAGCCAGCCTCAGACATTTATTAACTGTGTGATCCTGGGCAGGTCACTTAACCCCATTTGCCTCAGTTACTTATCTGTAAAATGAGCTGGAGAAGGAAATGGCAAAACCACTCTAGTATCTTTGCCAATAAAACTCCAAAAAGGGTTACAAAGAATCAAACACAATTGAAAAACAACAATATGAAGGGAAAAGGAGATCGAGGCCACAAGGCTGGCCACTGTTTTCCTGGGGTAGTGGTTACTGGCTAGTGTTAGATCTATCTGCCCTACCCCACCACACCACCCTTACCAAAAAAAAAAAAAAGTGTACTGTTATATGGGAGAAGTAACTTTTAGGTCCAAGTCACACTCCTGATCACTATCCGTTAACAGAATACCTAAAGCTGTAAATCCAAAGGCTTAACTCTCTTCCCATCAAACGACCATTACACAAAGACACAGGGAAAAACAGTAAGTTTGTTTATCCAAGCTAAAAGAAGACAGAAATCAGAGAAGTTATACAAATTATCATGTGCCAGATAATACAAAGAATGAATGAGATCCCCTAGTAGCTCAACTCAACCATAACCGAGAATTAAAGTTCCCAATCTCACCCAAGAGGAAATTCCCAAAGTCCCTAGTGTGGTAAACTGGGGATAGGGACATGATTTAGGTACAAGTTTTCCTAAATATCAGCTTTTTCCTAGTCATTCCCTCCCTCCAGGCATCTCTCCCTGTAGAGAAACTGAAATTGTTTTAAGTCCTTTCTCCAAGCTAGAAACCAGATGAAAAATCTCTGCTCTGTGATGCTCTCACCACCCCGGCCCCTCAAAAGGCAAGGAGCATCAAGTAACCATTCTCCACCTAAGAGGAGAACATTATGCGGATGGACTTTAGCCTTGGGTTACATTCAAGATAGCTCTTTTTTTTAAGTACTGCTATTTTATTTTTCATTTATGGCCAAAGACAGCATGATATCATGAATAAAATACTGGGTTTGAACTCAGGAAAAATTTGTATTCAAACCCTGACAGACATTTACTAGCAGTAAATGAACAAATTATGGGACTCCAGTTTGACTCCTGAGGGCAAAACTAAAAACAATGGGTAAAAGTAGTGGAGAGTCCCAGTCTGACCAGATTTAAGGCAAAACTTATTAGCAATTGCAGCAATGTAATAGTGAAACAGGCTTGAAAGAGTTGATGCCCTACCCTACCCTGGAGATCTGCCAACAGAATCTAAATGACCACCTTTCATCAGTACCTACCATACAGGAGATTTTGATTCCAATATGGGTTGGACAAGATAACTTCCTGGCTACCTTCCAACTTTCAGACCCCAGGATTCTGAAAACTTGAAAAGCATGAAATCTATGGCTTAATACACACATACACATACACACACACACACACACACACACACACACACACACACACACACAAACTACAACCTTGCTTTCTATGGAAATGCATCTAGTCTCAGAATACTAAAACAAGATACAGTATTGGATAACAATTCTGTTGCCTCAAGCTTGGTCTTTATGTAAAAGTGTAAAAGCTAATCTTGTTTGAGAAAACTCACACCTCTCATCTAGGTCGTGTACCATGAGAAATAAAAGTAAACTAAGGCACAAAAAAAGAAAAGGAAAAAGGTAGGTCAAAGCTCCCCTGCCAATCATTAGTAGGATCAGCCTGGGAGTAACACTTGCAAGGCACTTTATATATATATTATTTTATTTCATTCTCTCAAATAGTCTTATGATATAAGTGCTACAATTATTATAATCCCCATTATATAGATGAAGAAATAGACTAGAAAGATTAAATTACTCATCCAGAGTCACAGACTTATAACGTGAAGGAGATAAGATCCAAACCTGTATCTGTTTTATTCATTCAGATTGTGCTCATGGTTTGTCCTTTGTTCTAGAAGAGGACCAGGATATCAGGAAGATAATGTCATGAGTTGCAAATGAATTGGATTTAAGTAAGTCAATGCTGTGCAAAGTCACCAGCCTCACTTTCTCCTCCAGAGTCATCTGGGTCCAGTAGCTAGATACAGAGCAGGATGACTGGAGATGGCCCAGGATCTTCATTCATTCATTCAATAAACATTTATTAAATACCTACTATTGTCAGGCACTGTGCTAATGAACCATTTTCCTATATAGCATGTTATCTTTACTACTGACATGGCCCCACCATAATTAGAAAGTAATTATAATCAAAACCATATAGTATGTTGTACTAAAAGATGTGGGGGGGAAATGGATTGATGAGAAACAGTAGGAATGAATTCTTATGAATCTAAGTGCATTATATATATGAAAAAACCAGAAGTGATACAACACTTAGGAAAGGTTCCTTTATTAAACTAATATTGTGGGGACAATTATATATTGATAGATCATTATCTTGGATCTTAATTTCATACCTACTCTGAAATAAATTCTAGAAAGGTTAAAGAGTTAACATATTTTTTTTAAAAACCTGTTTTTAAAAAGTGAAAAAGGAATATTTGTCCCCAAATAATTGCTAAATTGCTGAATCTCAGTCGGAGAGGGATAATTAATTTCAGACAACTAAAGAAAACTAAGATAATAAGATGGATATGCTTGACTATATGAATATAAAAACAATTTTTAAACAGGGAAAAGCAATGAAATAAAACTCGGAAGTACAGTAACAGAATGGGGAGAGGAGGAAGAGATTAAAAATTATAAATGAAAAAAGCTTACTATGCAAAATGAAATAAAAATAACTAACATTTAGAAAGAACTTTGAAGTGTAAGGGCAGGATTTGAACCTAGGACTTTCTAACAACAGGTCCAGCATGCTGTCTACACTGTTACAATGCCTTTTGAATTGATACAAAAAATAAGATCAATAGCCCAATTCCATGTAATAAATGGTGTAAATAGAGAAACACACAAGAGGAACAAGAGGAAATAGAGAAGTAAATCACCACATAGAAAAATAGTCAGTTTCACTAAAAATTCAAGAAATACAAATTAATTCTATTATAACATACACCTGTTCAACCAGGGAGAAAAAATACAAATTATAAAATACAATGTCTGTTGGGGAATGAAGGAAGAGGTTCCTTATACATTGCTAAGCACACTGTAAATTAGCTTCAAATGAAAAATAATATAACAGGAACCATAAACTGTTAATACTCTTTGGTATGATAATTCAACTTCGGGAAATAAACTCCAAGGAAATAAACCAAAAGAAAAACACAACTTGCACAAAGCTCTTTTCAAAGCAACACTATTAATGGGAGAAAAAAAGAAGAAACCTAAATTCCTAAAACAAGAGCAAGGCTAAGCAAAATCATATGCAATAATATCTAACCATGAAAAATCTTTTAAAATACATTAATACATGGAAAGAGGTTTATGAAATGTGAAAAAAAAGCAGAATACAGATTAAAACTGATGACGCTTCAGAAGATAATTATTAATGTTTTTAAATAAAAGTTACTCATGATTTTAAAAATATTAATAAACTTTTTTTTTCAAAAATGGCTTCCCCGTCTCCTCCTCAAGCACAATTGGGAAAAGGAGATAATTTGGGGACAGTCTTGGTTTAGATACCAAAAAGATGCAAGAGCACCATCTAGTGGCAACTTGAATGGCAGCGGCATGATCTCAAATCTACCTGATCAAAAGTATGCCTGTCTTACTGATGTAACTTGTATAACATAATAGATTCAATGGGCGCACTTCTTTCTTCTGGCTATCTGAATATAACAGTTAGCTGAGATTTCAGAAAGAGAGATACAGCTCATTCTTGCAGGTAGTTTACCTAGTTTATGTACATTCATCCAAGGGGAAAACAAGGACATATTAGTCAGTGATTTCAAGTAACAAGTATTTCCTAAGTGTGTTAAGTCCTTTGTTAGATACAGTCATAGATGCTGGCTTTTGCACTGTTTGGAGCGTGCAGTACTACATGTGATGTCCAACTAAGAGCCAATCAGTTCTGTCAGGACTGCGGACAGATTTCAGTAGATCTTAAATTTGAGGCTCATGTTTAATTTTAGTCAGAAGCAAACAAAGAGACTTGATAGGCTTTAAAAATGTAGTAATCAGTGGAAAGCTGATTCTGCATACTTTTGATTCATTTTTTGCTTTTTTAATGTTTTCTTTAAAACTTGGTAGCAACTATCAATGTAAAACATAAACAACAACTCGCATAGAAGTTAACCAGGCAGTGTCATAACACTGTCACTGTCACTACTTCTGAGCCTCCTTCAGAAATCTTTGTTCATTCACTTATTTTTTCTCCTATCACAGAAATCTGTGATAATGACCTCAGCATTTCCCTCTACTTTAAATCAAAAGGAATCTGTCTCTACAACATAATCAACAAATAATTATCCAGTCTGCACACAGTATATCTCCCAAAGGAACCCATTAGCTCTAAAGGAAGCCATTCCATTTTTTGGATAGCTCTTATTGTGAAGAATATTTTCTTTATGTCAAGCTCTAAATTTGCCTTTCTGCAAACTCTGTTCTTGACTCTTAGTTCTGCCCTCCAGGGTCTAACAGAACAAGCTTAATCCTTCTAGCAGGATTAACTTAACCTTTTCTTCAAATACCTGCAGACAACTATCATACCCTTCTACCCTCACGTAATGAAAAGTTCACAGGCCTTAAAGTCGTCTCTGTTTCAAGCTAAATATGCCCACCTCCTTAAATCAATCATCATGTAAGGACTGCCAATGCTTCTTCCAGGCTCTGCCCCTTCCACCAAAGTCTCCTTATTTGATGTCCACTCAGTCCACACCTATATCCAATCAAAATCCTGGTAGCTGTTATCCATCAGCATTCAGTATACTCTCCTAACTTCTTCAATTAATTCAGTTCCTAGCTCCCTACCTCCTCCTGTATTGGTAATGGGATTTGGAGATGCCCCTGTATTGGCTTGGTTTTTGGGTTGAGTGTTAAAACCCAGAGTTTGTAAATCCCACTTGTGGGATGGACTTGTTGACATGAAGAGAGAGGGCTGAACTGGGAAGAGCCATGAATTGGGAGAGAGGCCTAAGCTGAGAGAAGGCCAGAATGACTTTTGGAAGAGCAGTATGCAGTATCGTAGGGCCTGAGTCGCTGAGAGAAAGACTGCTGAGAGCCTGTTGGAGCTGCCCAGGACTTTTGAGAACTGCTACCTGGAGCGGCCAAGAACTGAGGAGACATGGCTGTGATGCTGGTATTTTGTCTGTCTGTTTTGATGTTGTTTTGCCAGATTCATCTGATGGTGAAGGACAGTGCTGCTGTTGTAAAGGTCCTGGAACCTTGCTGTTGGTTCAGAAGCCCTGAAAGAGGATTTTCCTGTTGAATGTTTACAGAAATCCTGGAAGAGGGCCTTGCTGATGTTTTCAGGGGTTCTGGGACTATTCTATAGGCAGACAGTGACTTGATGAGGACAC
>JAQQSV010001914.1:21331-42761 GCA_028646515.1 Pseudochirops corinnae
AAACTCAAAGGCTTCCCACCCCTGAATCTCAAAAGGGGCAGGAGAGCACAAAAGGCCATCCACCCTTAAGTTACAACAAGGTTAAGATATCATCTCAGCATTGAATACCCAAGGAAAGGGCCTTCTTTCATCTTCACTTGAGGCAAGCCCTCAGCAATCTCAGTTCCTGGGGAGACAAGGCTCAACAAAGCCATAGCCAGTGTCCTCATCAAGTCACTGTCTGCCTATAGAATAGTCCCAGAACCCCTGAAAACATCAGCAAGGCCCTCTTCCAGGATTTCTGTAAACATTCAACAGGAAAATCCTCTTTCAGGGCTTCTGAACCAACAGCAAGGTTCCAGGACCTTTACAACAGCAGCACTGTCCTTCACCATCAGATGAATCTGGCAAAACAACATCAAAACAGACAGACAAAATACCAGCATCACAGCCATGTCTCCTCAGTTCTTGGCCGCTCCAGGTAGCAGTTCTCAAAAGTCCTGGGCAGCTCCAACAGGCTCTCAGCAGTCTTTCTCTCAGCGACTCAGGCCCTACGATACTGCATACTGCTCTTCCAAAAGTCATTCTGGCCTTCTCTCAGCTTAGGCCTCTCTCCCAATTCATGGCTCTTCCCAGTTCAGCCCTCTCTCTTCATGTCAACAAGTCCATCCCACAAGTGGGATTTACAAACTCTGGGTTTTAACACTCAACCCAAAAACCAAGCCAATACAGGGGCATCTCCAAATCCCATTACCAATACAGGAGGAGGTAGGGAGCTAGGAACTGAATTAATTGAAGAAGTTAGGAGAGTATACTGAATGCTGATGGATAACAGCTACCAGGATTTTGATTGGATATAGGTGTGGACTGAGTGGACATCAAATAAGGAGACTTTGGTGGAAGGGGCAGAGCCTGGAAGAAGCATTGGCAGTCCTTACATGATGATTGATTTAAGGAGGTGGGCATATTTAGCTTGAAACAGAGACGACTTTAAGGCCTGTGAACTTTTCATTACGTGAGGGTAGAAGGGTATGATAGTTGTCTGCAGGTATTTGAAGAAAAGGTTAAGTTAATCCTGCTAGAAGGATTAAGCTTGTTCTGTTAGACCCTGGAGGGCAGAACTAAGAGTCAAGAACAGAGTTTGCAGAAAGGCAAATTTAGAGCTTGACATAAAGAAAATATTCTTCACAATAAGAGCTATCCAAAAAATGGAATGGCTTCCTTTAGAGCTAATGGGTTCCTTTGGGAGATATACTGTGTGCAGACTGGATAATTATTTGTTGATTATGTTGTAGAGACAGATTCCTTTTGATTTAAAGTAGAGGGAAATGCTGAGGTCATTATCACAGATTTCTGTGATAGGAGAAAAAATAAGTGAATGAACAAAGATTTCTGAAGGAGGCTCAGAAGTAGTGACAGTGACAGTGTTATGACACTGCCTGGTTAACTTCTATGCGAGTTGTTGTTTATGTTTTACATTGATAGTTGCTACCAAGTTTTAAAGAAAACATTAAAAAAGCAAAAAATGAATCAAAAGTATGCAGAATCAGCTTTCCACTGATTACTACATTTTTAAAGCCTATCAAGTCTCTTTGTTTGCTTCTGACTAAAATTAAACATGAGCCTCAAATTTAAGATCTACTGAAATCTGTCCGCAGTCCTGACAGAACTGATTGGCTCTTAGTTGGACATCACATGTAGTACTGCACGCTCCAAACAGTGCAAAAGCCAGCATCTATGACTGTATCTAACAAAGGACTTAACACACTTAGGAAATACTTGTTACTTGAAATCACTGACTAATATGTCCTTGTTTTCCCCTTGGATGAATGTACATAAACTAGGTAAACTACCTGCAAGAATGAGCTGTATCTCTCTTTCTGAAATCTCAGCTAACTGTTATATTCAGATAGCCAGAAGAAAGAAGTGCGCCCATTGAATCTATTATGTTATACAAGTTACATCAGTAAGACAGGCATACTTTTGATCAGGTAGATTTGAGATCATGCCGCTGCCATTCAAGTTGCCACTAGATGGTGCTCTTGCATCTTTTTGGTATCTAAACCAAGACTGTCCCCAAATTATCTCCTTTTCCCAATTGTGCTTGAGGAGGAGACGGGGAAGCCATTTTTGAAAAAAAAAGTTTATTAATATTTTTAAAATCATGAGTAACTTTTATTTAAAAACATTAATAATTATCTTCTGAAGCGTCATCAGTTTTAATCTGTATTCTGCTTTTTTTTCACATTTCATAAACCTCTTTCCATGTATTAATGTATTTTAAAAGATTTTTCATGGTTAGATATTATTGCATATGATTTTGCTTAGCCTTGCTCTTGTTTTAGGAATTTAGGTTTCTTCTTTTTTTCTCCCATTAATAGTGTTGCTTTGAAAAGAGCTTTGTGCAAGTTGTGTTTTTCTTTTGGTTTATTTCCTTGGAGTTTATTTCCCGAAGTTGAATTATCATACCAAAGAGTATTAACAGTTTATGGTTCCTGTTATATTATTTTTCATTTGAAGCTAATTTACAGTGTGCTTAGCAATGTATAAGGAACCTCTTCCTTCATTCCCCAACAGACATTGTATTTTATAATTTGTATTTTTTCTCCCTGGTTGAACAGGTGTATGTTATAATAGAATTAATTTGTATTTCTTGAATTTTTAGTGAAACTGACTATTTTTCTATGTGGTGATTTACTTCTCTATTTCCTCTTGTTCCTCTTGTGTGTTTCTCTATTTACACCATTTATTACATGGAATTGGGCTATTGATCTTATTTTTTGTATCAATTCAAAAGGCATTGTAACAGTGTAGACAGCATGCTGGACCTGTTGTTAGAAAGTCCTAGGTTCAAATCCTGCCCTTACACTTCAAAGTTCTTTCTAAATGTTAGTTATTTTTATTTCATTTTGCATAGTAAGCTTTTTTCATTTATAATTTTTAATCTCTTCCTCCTCTCCCCATTCTGTTACTGTACTTCCGAGTTTTATTTCATTGCTTTTCCCTGTTTAAAAATTGTTTTTATATTCATATAGTCAAGCATATCCATCTTATTATCTTAGTTTTCTTTAGTTGTCTGAAATTAATTATCCCTCTCCGACTGAGATTCAGCAATTTAGCAATTATTTGGGGACAAATATTCCTTTTTCACTTTTTAAAAACAGGTTTTTAAAAAAAATATGTTAACTCTTTAACCTTTCTAGAATTTATTTCAGAGTAGGTATGAAATTAAGATCCAAGATAATGATCTATCAATATATAATTGTCCCCACAATATTAGTTTAATAAAGGAACCTTTCCTAAGTGTTGTATCACTTCTGGTTTTTTCATATATATAATGCACTTAGATTCATAAGAATTCATTCCTACTGTTTCTCATCAATCCATTTCCCCCCCACATCTTTTAGTACAACATACTATATGGTTTTGATTATAATTACTTTCTAATTATGGTGGGGCCATGTCAGTAGTAAAGATAACATGCTATATAGGAAAATGGTTCATTAGCACAGTGCCTGACAATAGTAGGTATTTAATAAATGTTTATTGAATGAATGAATGAAGATCCTGGGCCATCTCCAGTCATCCTGCTCTGTATCTAGCTACTGGACCCAGATGACTCTGGAGGAGAAAGTGAGGCTGGTGACTTTGCACAGCATTGACTTACTTAAATCCAATTCATTTGCAACTCATGACATTATCTTCCTGATATCCTGGTCCTCTTCTAGAACAAAGGACAAACCATGAGCACAATCTGAATGAATAAAACAGATACAGGTTTGGATCTTATCTCCTTCACGTTATAAGTCTGTGACTCTGGATGAGTAATTTAATCTTTCTAGTCTATTTCTTCATCTATATAATGGGGATTATAATAATTGTAGCACTTATATCATAAGACTATTTGAGAGAATGAAATAAAATAATATATATATAAAGTGCCTTGCAAGTGTTACTCCCAGGCTGATCCTACTAATGATTGGCAGGGGAGCTTTGACCTACCTTTTTCCTTTTCTTTTTTTGTGCCTTAGTTTACTTTTATTTCTCATGGTACACGACCTAGATGAGAGGTGTGAGTTTTCTCAAACAAGATTAGCTTTTACACTTTTACATAAAGACCAAGCTTGAGGCAACAGAATTGTTATCCAATACTGTATCTTGTTTTAGTATTCTGAGACTAGATGCATTTCCATAGAAAGCAAGGTTGTAGTTTGTGTGTGTGTGTGTGTGTGTGTGTGTGTGTGTGTGTGTGTGTGTATGTGTATGTGTGTATTAAGCCATAGATTTCATGCTTTTCAAGTTTTCAGAATCCTGGGGTCTGAAAGTTGGAAGGTAGCCAGGAAGTTATCTTGTCCAACCCATATTGGAATCAAAATCTCCTGTATGGTAGGTACTGATGAAAGGTGGTCATTTAGATTCTGTTGGCAGATCTCCAGGGTAGGGTAGGGCATCAACTCTTTCAAGCCTGTTTCACTATTACATTGCTGCAATTGCTAATAAGTTTTGCCTTAAATCTGGTCAGACTGGGACTCTCCACTACTTTTACCCATTGTTTTTAGTTTTGCCCTCAGGAGTCAAACTGGAGTCCCATAATTTGTTCATTTACTGCTAGTAAATGTCTGTCAGGGTTTGAATACAAATTTTTCCTGAGTTCAAACCCAGTATTTTATTCATGATATCATGCTGTCTTTGGCCATAAATGAAAAATAAAATAGCAGTACTTAAAAAAAAGAGCTATCTTGAATGTAACCCAAGGCTAAAGTCCATCCGCATAATGTTCTCCTCTTAGGTGGAGAATGGTTACTTGATGCTCCTTGCCTTTTGAGGGGCCGGGGTGGTGAGAGCATCACAGAGCAGAGATTTTTCATCTGGTTTCTAGCTTGGAGAAAGGACTTAAAACAATTTCAGTTTCTCTACAGGGAGAGATGCCTGGAGGGAGGGAATGACTAGGAAAAAGCTGATATTTAGGAAAACTTGTACCTAAATCATGTCCCTATCCCCAGTTTACCACACTAGGGACTTTGGGAATTTCCTCTTGGGTGAGATTGGGAACTTTAATTCTCGGTTATGGTTGAGTTGAGCTACTAGGGGATCTCATTCATTCTTTGTATTATCTGGCACATGATAATTTGTATAACTTCTCTGATTTCTGTCTTCTTTTAGCTTGGATAAACAAACTTACTGTTTTTCCCTGTGTCTTTGTGTAATGGTCGTTTGATGGGAAGAGAGTTAAGCCTTTGGATTTACAGCTTTAGGTATTCTGTTAACGGATAGTGATCAGGAGTGTGACTTGGACCTAAAAGTTACTTCTCCCATATAACAGTACACTTTTTTTTTTTTTTGGTAAGGGTGGTGTGGTGGGGTAGGGCAGATAGATCTAACACTAGCCAGTAACCACTACCCCAGGAAAACAGTGGCCAGCCTTGTGGCCTCGATCTCCTTTTCCCTTCATATTGTTGTTTTTCAATTGTGTTTGATTCTTTGTAACCCTTTTTGGAGTTTTATTGGCAAAGATACTAGAGTGGTTTTGCCATTTCCTTCTCCAGCTCATTTTACAGATAAGTAACTGAGGCAAATGGGGTTAAGTGACCTGCCCAGGATCACACAGTTAATAAATGTCTGAGGCTGGCTTTGAACTCATGAACATGTTTTCCTGATTCCAAACCCAGTGCTCTATCTATTGGGTCTCCTAACTGCCCATAGCAAGAATCAAAGTTAGCCTTGGAGAGAGGTGAGAAGAGACTCTAGAAATATTTATTCAGGCCTTCTTGTTAGCTGCATCTAGACAGACCTATATGGTTACAAATGTACTAAGTGGATGATATACATACTCTACACAAAATATGTACAATTCAGATGAGACTAGGAACCGTTTCTGGGTACATGCCCTTTGAAATCCACCACACTTCTCCAAGAACAAAAACAGTTTAGAAGTCAATGAAGGAATGGGATAGTTGTCACCAACTGATTCTTTTCACTCCTCCATTTTGGATAAAGGGGATGTTAGTGTAGCACAGTCACATGCGAGCACTCAAAGTTCCACAAGTTATTTCAATAGCCTCCTAACTGGTTATCCTGCCTTCAGCTTGTGTCCATTCCAGTCTATCCCACACACAGTTATTGTCAAATTGCCAGAAGTAGAGCTTTTGGCATTTCTCTCCCCTGCTCTGACCTTGTTTTTCCTTCTCAAGTCAGTGGTTCTTTGTTGCCTCTAGGATAAAATACAAACTATTTTTTACAAACAAATTTGAAGCTTTTCACAAGGTGGCACCAATACATCTTGACAGACTAATTCCATGGTATTCCCGAGTATGTAGTTTTCCGCTTCTAGTTGAACTGGTCTTCTTGCTGTATACAACATTCCATTTCATTTCTCTATGTCTATCATAGTCTATCAAGGATGTACTACTAATACCCAGTTAAGTCTGAGGGATGCCTTCTCTTCCTAACCCCTCACTCCCATAAGATATCAGCTCCTTTTATATATCAGTCCTGTTTGGGCTGCTACAAATGGCAATTGATTGCTATTTCCCCAACCTATCTCCGAATTAAAACATTACTTTTTAAAGTTCCCCTAATCTAGATTTTCTTCATAGTAAGCACTGCTCTATACTCACCCCAAAGCTTTATATGGGGATGGCATCTATGTTGGTCTATCTTTCTGCCTATCTTCGTCAGTCAGTCTATCATCTTTTTTTAATCTTTTTATTTCCATGGCCATCCTTTCCATCCAGGCCCTGATTACTTCATGCCTTCTAAGTAGTTTTCCTGTTTCTTACTTCCCTTTCTCTTTTTTTCTTCAATATCACCTTTTCCCTTTTTTCCATTGATCTTACAATCTATTTTTTGATAATATTGCTTGGTCAGTTTTTCTAAAACCTGGCCTTCTTATGTCTACATTGTAAGAGCCCAAATACTTCAATCTAGAATTTAACTCTCCACAATCTAGGTTTATTCTTGATGTTATGCCTACTATGTAAATGAACCCTTCTTCTTATTTGATGTCTAAAACAGCCATACTGACTGTTCCTGCCTCTGCTCCTTTCTTCATGTTATTCCTCATCCTTAGATTCCTCTCCCTCTTTTCTGCCTGACCAAATCTTAGCTCAAATCCTATGTCTTCTCTGATTCCTCCCTCTATTAACTGGTCCTTTATGTGAATCTATGTTCATTTCTTATAGGATTTATTATCTATACTATTCACTTTGGCATTTAATTCTATGTTAGCATTTTAGCTTATTTATCATGCATTTTTGTCTTGTTTTCTTTGTTGTCTTCCTCCCATTCCATGCTTTGATCCTTTTTATCCCCAAAAAAGGAATCTAAGGTTTGATGGCTGTGATTGCTTTGCTTCCTTTGCTTGCTCATGTTGCCACTCAATTACTTGACTTTTGAGCGCTTTGCCACAGTAGAACTCTGCTTCCAGAAAGGAGAGCTTTGTCCCAAATCACTGGGGTTTTCACAGCTGCCAGAGCTATTAGTTGGGTTCCCTCTCTGCAGCCCCCCACATGCTCTGGTCACTGGTCACACACCCCAGGACCTCTTCCCAAGACAGTGATCTAGATCCAGGCAGGTTAAGGCAAGAGCGATTACCCTTTGAATGGTCACTTGGTCCCCCTACAATCTGCAGGCCAGGAGCTCTGAAGCAGCCATGTGGCTGCAGCTGCATGGCCGCCATGCCTCTGTACTTCTTGCTCTGGGGGCAGGGGCCGAACCACTCTCTGTCCCCTTCAGTTCCAACAGAGTTCTTCACTGACCTTTTACTTTGTCTTTGGTATTTATGAGTTACTAATTCTGGAAACTGCCAAGCTGCTGGTGATCCACTCTCCCAAAGTCCACTCCAGCTGCTGCTGGTTGGGGCTGCCCTGTGGCTAAAACTGTGGGCTCACGCATGGCTGGGCTAGGCTCCCATTGAGCTACAATGGATCCTTCCTGTCTACCTGTCAGGCTGCCTTCAGCAGGAGATTTGTTTCTCTCTGTCACTTTGTGGGTTCTGTAGCTCTAAAATTTGTTTAGAGTCATATTTTATAGGTATTTGAGGTGGTAATGGGGGGAGCTCACGGAATTTTTTTGCTTCTAAGCTGCCATCTTGGCTCTGCCTCCCTGTCTTGTTTTCTTAACAAGATTGCAGGTGATCCTTGAGGTCAGGGTCCTCAATTAAAATACTTTTTTGGTGGGGAACTTTGTTTTGGCATCCTTATCAGTGCCTAGAGCTTAGTGGTAACTCATTAAACTTACTGATTTTAATTTGAACCAGTCAGCCTTCACTGAACAGTAAATTTAGAAAACAAGCATTTTGAGGGCAAGAAAAACTAGTTCTTTTTTTACATTCCTCATAGCCTCTTACATATAATTGGTATGTGTCTAATCTTGACTAAATTCTTTTAGTCAAACAGTTATTAGATGTTAATTCAGCTCCTACTATCTGCCAGATACCATGCTAAGTGTTAGGGATACAATTAAGAAAAAGTTTCTCTACTTAAGGAGATTACAATGTAATGGAAGAAGACAATACATGAAAGAAAGCTGAAAAGGTATGGGAAGAGAAGGTACCTGGCAGGGGCATACTGGAGCTGAGTTCAAGGAATGTAACTGGTAGCAAATGAAGAACTGGTTGGTCTGTAAGCACTCTTGAAATAGAAGCTTTGGGAGAAGTTTTTTTGATCTATACTCTGACCTTCCAATCAGAGAGTCAGAGAGTACTGAAAGTACTGATGAAATGTGAGTACCAAAACTGATGTAATCTTGCAAAATGATGAGTTTCTTGGTGAAGAGGTTTTCTAGAAGCATGATGATGGTGGAGTCCAGTCCAAGAAGTGCAGCTGATGGGGAATGAAAGGCAAATCATATAAAAATGCAGTCCATGTTTTAATTTCCTTTATTCCCATAGCTGAATAGTGTCTAGTGAACAGGCGACATTTTCTCCCAAATGCCAAATCAGTTGATGTACTACTAGTAAACATTTTTAAAAGAGCTTGGCCCCCCAAATAAACACAACTGAAAAAAAACAACCCTATAATGAATAATGGAAATTGTTTTTAGTTATAGAGAATATAACTTTAAGCATAGTTTTGTTTCTCCTGCTTCATAATTTATGATCCAGATATCCCATTATAAAAGAGATTAATATTGCAGCCTAATGTTCCACCTAACCACCAAATGTATTTATATGTTAAGCCTGGAAAATTCCATGATCTTTCAATCCATGAAAAGTATTAAACTCAAATAAATTGGCCTACTTCTTCTTAAACAACTCTACATGATTAATGAATCAGTCTATTAAACCTTGAATTGAAAAGAAACAATCAATGAGGTAAACATTTTTGATCCATTAGGTACAGATGTTAACTTTCAACCAAGTTTCTGCCTCTGGTAAAGTTGTATTTTTTTATATTGGCAGCCCTCACACTAGAGGTATATATATGCTTGCCAAAAAGACTTTTATGGAGAACTCACATAGTGGTCAGAAAAAGTGATACAAGGACGCTGTCAAGGTCTCTCTTAAGAACTCTGGAATTAATTGTGTGACCTGGGAGGCATTGGCACAGGACTGCCCAGCATGGTGTATCCACGTCGGAGATGGTACTGTGCTTTATGAGCAAAGCAGAGTTGAAGTAGCTCAAAAGAAATGTGAGATGCACAAATTTAGAAAATTCACTCCAAATGTTCACATGGACTATTTGTGCCTGACCTGTGGTAAAGCATTCCAAGCTCATATTGGTCTGCCTAGCCACTGTCAGACAAACTATAACTTGACTCTAACATAGTGATGTCATTTTGCTCCTCTTCAAGAACAAAGGACAACAACCAAACCAAACCATTTTCATATAATACCTTTAGTGCATGATGTGACAGAAGAAAAATTCTTCCTTAGATTGTCTTACGTAGCTATTAATAAGCCGTGAAGTTCTAACAATATTGGCCGTCAGACTGCTTATGAATGAAATGTCCTTTTCCTAAGAGGAAAACAAATTGCTATTGGTTAAGCAATGATGAGAAAAATATTGTCAGTGCCAGCTTGATAGAAAAGCCTTCAATTGAAAGAAGTGACCTTTAAAAAGGAATGCATATGTAATTATCTCAGCATAATCACATGGTATAATATTTTGGTTTTTATAGAAAAGACACAAGGAAAGCATATTTATTGATTGATCTGAATTTTGAAAATTGTGCCCTTTGCAAAAGCACCTTAGTAAAGAAGCACTGCATTAATATACTCAATACAATAAAGCACAAATGTGGGAAACAATTGTAGAATAGAATAGTTTTTTTCAAAGTTAACTTTTTAAAACCACCCTCTTGGGGCAGCTAGGTGGTGCAGTGAATAGAGCACTGACCCTTGAGTCAGGAAGACCTGAGTTCAAATGTGGCTTCAGACACTTAACACTTATTAGCTGTGTGACCTTGGGCAAGTCACTTAATCCCAATTGCCTTGCCTTCCTCCCTCCAAAAAGACAAAAAAAAAAAAATTAAAAAATTAAAACCACCCTCTTGGGAAAAGTGGATTTGGAAGAAATCGGTGTTCTACATCCATTTGAAAAAATGATTTTTTATTTTACTAAGTGGATATTTTCAACCTCACTCTACATATCTCACTTTCACAGTATCCCAGAAATTTTGATTTTGAAGGTGACCTCACTGGCTAGGAGAGCTAATCCTCTCGATAACACCCCTGCTATATGTGGTCATCTAGCCATTCCTTGAAGACTTTCAATGAGGAAGAACCTACTGTCTTTTGAGGCAAGTAAATGAAGTTCTTAAGAAATGCTCACTTAGATGGGTGCCTAATATGTAGAAAAGTCACCAAAGGGGATTTTTCTCTTAGCCCTTGAAAGCAACAGAAAGTTGTAATTAATATTTAATCCTATGTAATTATATTGAGAAGATATGGTGTAGAGGATAGAATGCTGGACTGGAATTAGGAGGACTTGGGTTCAAATTGTACTTCTGATAGTTACTAGTTGTGGGACCTATTACAATTTATCTAGGATAAATAGAGTTTATATACCCAATGGGTTGTATTGGTGGTGGGTGTACCTGTATAAAACTATAGTTATGTTATATTTCTTCTATCATTAAAATATTTTCAGTTTAATATTTCTTTCTCATTATTTTCCTTCCAAATTTATTATTTTCAAGGATGAGTTCATGAGTTCAGATTTATTTGCATTAGCTCTCAATAAGCATTCATGAAATCTTGAACATTTCATATCATCCTTGGGTAATTTATTTTTCTGCTGTAAACTTTAAATGTATCTTAAATATATTTATATCTTATATAAACAATTTTCATATTGATATATTTTATATATTTTCATACTTGTTGAATTCAGAATCTCATCAATGTGACTACTCCTTCAATTGATCCAAATTCCAAGCCATTTCAGACTCCATATTCTGTATGACTCTTATCCTTATACTCCCATAAATACTCCACTGAAGAGTTCTCTAATGCACTACAAGTCTTTCCAGGTCTTTTCATATTTTTGGAGTACCAGTGCAGCACTTTGATTGGCTATTATGTCTTGCTCTTACTTTACGACCAGACTATTTGCCCCTCTAATCATAAATTTTAATAAGGTCTTTTACATCACTTTTAGCTGAACAGTCATCCTTAATAATATACTGCTGCCTACTTTTACCCACTCTTTTTCTTAGCATTGTCCTTAAGGTTACTTCTAATTTTCATTCTTCTGAGATGTTGGCTTTTCATAATTTGCAGCCTCATATCAATCAACAAGTATTTATTAAGTAGTTACTTTTAAGTAGCAGGTGACTTTATGAGGCATCAGGAATACAAAGAGAATAAGTGAAACAATCTCTATTTTCAAGCATCTTAGCATCATCAAGAAAATGTCAGTGTTAAAAATACAGATTTTTTTTTGTGTGTGGGTCAAGAACCTCCTCGAGAATACAAAGTCCTGCACAATTTCACAAAAATAATCTAGTCTTCTCTCTTCCTATTGTTCAATTCTGGTCCTAGCTTGTAATTCATCTACAATGTTTGGCAAGGACATATATACTTACTGGATCAATTCAAAGATCTACTCATCCATCAGCATGATATAATCTCAGCAATATATGTTCTTAATCTGTGTGTGTGTGTGTGTGTGTATGTATTCTGAATGACTTGCTAGACCAATCTAAAAAAAATATAAATTGTTTTCTAAAACTGTATAGTGTCATGCATGGTTGATATTAAATCATAAAGACTGGTACTGGTCTAGTTGAAAAGCATTATATCAGGAGTTAGGAGATTTGAATTTTAGTTCTAATGATGTGTGAGTTTGGGCAAGAACCCTTCTGGGCTTTGATTTCCTTGTCTGAAAGATGAAAAGGTGAAGCTAAATGTCCTTCTGATTTAAAACAACAGCAACAACAGCAACAATAATGAATCTGAAATGTATTCTTATTCCTAGTTTAATTATGGTTCATGGCTTTTATGCATTTGCATATTTTTATTCCTGAAAAATTCATTAAAATGAGGACATAGTAATTAGTTTAATTAACTATTCGAATTCCAGTTGCATTTTTCTAGCAACACTTCACTCATGTCTGAATTCAAGTCCTATCTTGGACATGTGTTTAATGACTGTGTGATCCTGGGCAGGTTATTTAACCTCTCAGCACCCCAGTTATCTCTCTAATGCTATAATTTTCAGAACAGGTGTCAAACGGCATTGACAGGTATTAGAAGAGGCAATTCGCCACCAGGAGCTTCCTATAGTAGTGGAATTCACAGGTCTAGTTAAAAAAATACAGACATATACTTAAAATTCTTTTTATGTCCTATCAGGTTGTTAGCTGTTGATTTTATATTTTATGCTGCACATCTGAACTCTTCTCAGTTTTACATATAGCCTTTGTGTTCCAATAAAATTAAACTAAATACATGTCACTTCTTATGTAGGAAGTCCCAAGCATATAGAGATTGTAGCACTACAGTTTCCAATAGATTAAACTGGGCTGAAATTACCCAGTATCCTAGCAGTATAATAGGCTATTGATCTTAGACGACGTTTTCTGTTTCTTTATAATTGAATTGTGCTCGGGAACGAAAGAGTATGTTCATTTTCAGGTTGAGTTTAGTAATATAAAACTAGTGCCAAGGGTCAGTTTTGTTATGTGTGCAATGGAGGATTTCATCCTATGAAATATTAAATATAGGATTGCCATCTAAATGACAGCATTTAAAATGGGATTTATAGCCACATTGAATGGAATGTTATTTTTCTTTCTTTTTTTTGTGAAATTATACATTGTAAATCATTGACTTTGGCAATATTCATAGAATTCACAATCTCATGAATTTGCCTACTATATATTCTGTATATATGCATGCGTACATATATGGATACAGTAAAGCATTTAAAAAAATAAGATATTTAGACTTTATTAATTTTTCTTATGTGCTTAGTGCTGCTTCCCTCCTCTAGTAACAAACTTGTCACTTATGTGAATATATATTCTCTCCCAAGTAAAATATAATCTTAGAAAGTTGCGTACATATATATGTATATGTAGGCAACTTTCTAAGATTAGAAATGACAGAGGAGGGTGTTTCCACATCAGGGGTTCCCTACATGAATAAAAATCACACATCTATTCTCCCTCTAAAAGCTCTCAGACTTAAGGAGAACTATAACCATGTAAATTAACACATGCCTAAGGTCTAAAAGAAATTATGTTGGCAATGTACAAAATTAGGTAGAGGGCATAAGAAATTTAATGAATGGATTCTTTTACATTTTAGCTGCCCTTTGTAGGGACCTACTGAGTGTGTTTGCTTACTGAATTCAATTCAATGGAAAGCAAACCCCTTCTTGGCCACTGAAGCACAAAGAGCTGCCTGTTTACTGAGTGACTTTATAAGGAGACACAAGTTTAGCTCTTGCTTTTATTCCTTTCTTTGGATCATGTGGTGTGGAATATTTCCCTGGGACTTATGGGGGAAGGACACCTCATTTCCACCTTTCTCTACTGCTGACTTCTTGAACATGGCTTCATGCACATTTCTTGCTTAGGCTAGTTTAAATTCCTGGTTACTTCTTCCACTTGTTTCTCAGGGCATAAGATCGCACACATCAATCCTGAGATGGATGTTTCTAAACTCAGAGGCAACCTTGTGATATCTAGAGATGGGAGCTACTAGGTCCTTCAGATTAAAAGGATTTACTTATTTAACCCCATTACATAAGCATGGAGGATGTCTTACATCATTGTAGAAGAATGCATGTATTATTTACTTTAGAGGGAGATTAGAGGGAGAGGGTATTTTGTGTTAGGATTTCTTTTTCCTATCTATCTCAGAAACTTTCCTGACTGTATTTTTGTCACTTTCTGTATTCTTGTTTATGTCATATTTCTAATTGATATGTAACCACAGATATTTGCATTCATGAATGCAGAATATAAGGGAGATCTGCAAGGCTGTTCTCTGTAGACATGGGACTTATTTCCCTACTTAAGGATATAAGTGGCATGAGAAAAGTAAGATGGTAGAGTTTGTAAATCTTTGCCTTCATTCATTTCAGTCCAATTCAATTAAAATAATTAAGCATCTGCTGGGCTTGAGGCACTGTGATATATATTGAGAATGCAAAGATAAAAAGCTATTCCTGTCCTCAAAAAGCTTACATTTCCTTCTTTCCTTCCTTCCTTTCTTCTTTCCTTCCTTCCTTTCTTTTTTGCTTTTTGGAGGGGGCAAGGCAGGGCAATTGGGGTTAAGTGACTTGCCCAAGATCACACAGCTAGTAAGTGTGTCAAGTGTCTGAGGCTGGATTTGAATTCAGGTCCTTCTGACTCCAGGGCCAGTGCTCTATTCACTGTGTCACCTAGCCACCCCAAGATAGATTTCTATACCCCATTGCCTGTATATCTTATTTCCCAGTTGCATGTAAATGCAATTTTTAACATTTGCTTTTAAAACTTTGAGTTCCACATTCTCTCCCTGTCTCCCTCCCCACCCACTCTCATTGAGAAGGCAAACAATTCAATATAGGTTATGCATGTATAGTCATGGAAAACACTTCCATAGCAATCATGTTGTGAAAGACTAATTGTATTTCCTCCTCTTTTATTCCCTTCCTCCTTACTTTTCTGTAGGGTAAAATAGATTCCATACCCAATTGAATGTATATGTTATTCCCTCCTTAAGCCAAATCTAATGAGAATAAGGTTCACTCATTCCCTCTCACCTCTTCCCTCTTCTCTTCCATTATAAAAGCTTTTTCTTGCCTTTTATGTGAGGTAGTTTATCCCATTCTACCTTTCCTTTTCTTCCTCTCCCAGCATATTCCTCTCTCACCCCTTAATTTTATTTTTTATATTTCACCCCTTCATACTCAACTCACCCTGTGCTCTCTGTCTATGTGTGTGTGTGTGTGTGTGTGTGTACACATACATACACACATGTATATACACACATGTATATATACACATATATATTTGTATGTGTGTGTGTATATTCACTCCAACTACCCTAATACTGAGAAAGATCTCATGAGTTACAAATATCATCTTTCCATGTAGGAATGTAAATAGTTCAACTTTAATAAGTCCCCTATGATTTTTCTTTCCTGTTTACATTTTCATGCTTCTCTTGATTCTTGTATTTTGAAGTCAAATTTTCTATTCAACTCTGCTCTTTTCATCAAGAATGCTTGAAAATCCTCTTTTTCATTGAATGTCCATTTTTATCCCCTGAAGTATTATACTCAGTTTTGCTAGGTAGATGATTCTTGGTTTTAATCCTAGAACCTTTGACCTCCTGAATATCATATTCTAAGTTCTCCAATCCTTTAATGTAGAAGCTGTTAAATCATTTGTTATCCATGTGGTTCCACAATACTTGAATTGTTTCTTTCTGACTGCTTGCAATATTTTCTCTTGACCTGGGAACTCTAGAATTTGGCTACAATATTCCTAGGAGTTTTCCTTTTGGCATCTTTTTTCAGGAGTGATTCTTTCAATTTCTTTTTTCTTCTCTGGTTCTAGAATATCAGGGCAGTTTTCCTAGGTCATTTCTTGAAAGATGGTATCTGGGCTCTTTTCTGATCATGACTTTCAGGAAGTTCAATAATTTTTTAAATTATCTCTCCTGGATCTACTTTCCAGGTCTGTTATTTTTCCAGTGAGATATTTCACATTGTCTTCTGTTTTTTTATTCTTTTGGTTTTGTTTTATAATATCTTAATTTCTCATAAAGTCGTTAGCTTCCATTTGCTCCATTCTAATTTTGAAGGAATTATTTTCTTCAGTGAACTTTTGGACCTCCTTTTCCATTTGGCCAATTTTGCTTTTTAAAGTGTTCTTCTCTTCATTGGCATTTTGGACCTCTTTTGCCATTTAGGTTAATCTATTTTTTAAGATGTTGTTTTCTTCAGTATTTTTGGAGGTCTCCTTTAGCAAACTGTTGACTGGTTTTTCATGATTTTCTTGTATCACTCTCCTTCTCCTCCCAATTTTTCATCTACTTCTCTCATTTGATTTTCAAAATCCTTTTTTGAGCTCTTCCATGGCCTGAGACCAATTCATATTTTTCTTGGAGGCTTTAGATGTAGGAGCTTTGACTTTGTTGTCTTCTTCTGGTTGTATGTTTTGATCTTACTTGTCACCAAAGTAAGATTCTATAGTCTGGTTTTTTTTCTGCTGTTTGTTCATTTCCCACCCCCAAGCCCCAATTACTTGAATTTTAAACTCTTTGTTAAGGTAGGATTCTACTTTCAGTGTGGAGGGTGCTCTGTCTCAAGCTTTAGGGGTTTTGTGCAGCTGTTTTCAACTGTATTTCTATGGACCTGTAAATTTTCAGCTTTCCTAAGGTTATATGATCAAAGAAGAGGTCTGTGCTCTGGCCTATGAGTGACCACAAACATTCTTTTCTACCTTGGAACTGGGGGGAGGATTCTCTATGCACCACAGCCACAAGCTCCAGCATGCTGCAGCTCCTTGCCCCAGGACCACCACCCAGGACTGTGACTCAGATTGAAGCATGGGCAAAGCAAGAGAACTGCCTTAGCAGCAGCAAAGAGATCCCTGCAATCCCCCTCTGATCGGTCAGTTGGTCCCCGCTGCCACCGCCACTGCTATTGCTGCTGCCCTGAGGCTGGGACCAGACTGAGCTTATTCAGGTCCAACAGACCTTTCCTACTGATGTTTTAAGTTTTTTTTGATGTTTGTGGGTTGAGAAACCACAGCTACTAGTTATTCAGTCCACTGAGGTCTGCTCTGGCCCATCTGTGCTGGCATGGCCCATGTTGGACTATACTCCTCTCCCAGATTGGTGCAATAGAGCTTTATTGTTGAGCTTCCAGATTGTCCTGGGCTGGAAATTTATTTTCCTTTGTCATTTTGTGAGTTCTGCTGCTCTAAAATTGTTTAGAGTTATTTTTTACACGTATTTGGAGGGGTTTACTGGAACTCTCAAGCAAGGCCCTGCTTTTATTTCACCATCTTGTCTTGGTCTATACCTCAGTTTTATAAAAGACAAAAATAAAGGCCTCAAATACTATAAATATTTATATTAGCACTGTTCATTCTAGCAAATAACTGGAAATAAAATAGATGGCCACATATTAGGGAACATGGAAACAAGTTTTGTTAGATGAATGTAATATAATCTTACTGCTGTAAGAAACAATGAATATGATCAATACAGGGAAGCATAGGAAGATGCATAAGCTGATATAAAGTGAAATAATCAGTAAGAGGAAAACAATTTACATATTGACCCCCAAAATTTAAATGAAAAGAACAACAACCAAAATCACATGACAATTGAAACTGCTGTGAAATCACAGTGATGAGGCTGGAACCTCAAGTAGAAATACAGCTCCTTATCTTCTTCGTAGAGGTGTAGGGGAGGGGGTGGAGTATGAGTGTGGAACACTACATAGAATATCAGACTTTTTCTTTGTGTTTGGTTCTGCTGAACTGTTTTTTTTTTTTCTCTTTGGCTCTTTGAGAAGGTTATTTAAGGAAATTTAAAATTTTGTGTAAAAGTAAATATCAGTAAAGTTTATTTTACAAATTATGCTGTGAGTTAGTTATATACTTCCTGATAACTAGTAATAGGCAAAAGAGTGCTTCATTTCTTTCATATGGATTATATATGGATTAAGTTATCAAGAGATATGTTAGAGACCTTTCTTTATCAGACTGATGCATTTTTAGGAGTAGAATCAGAAATGTAAGTTACCAGATTTTTAAAGAAAATTGTATTTTAGAGGTACGTAAGGTAAGATCTGGAATGCTAATTCTGCACTATTTCTCCTCTATGGTGACATTAATCCTAACTGTCACTTTAAATAAAATGAGTGGTCAATTTAAAGTGAAGTGAATTATTAAAATGAATTGTTAGTGGAGACATTAATTTCTTTTTTTCCTCTTTAATAGTATTTTATTTTTTAATTATATGTAAAGATAATTTTCAACAGTTACTTTATATGATTTTTCCCCCTTGCCTAACCTCCTCCCTTCCCAAGACAGCAAAGCAATCTGATATAGGCTATATATGTACAATCATATTAATCACATTTCTACATTAGTCATAAGATACTAATTTCTAAGAAAGCATCGTGCAATTTTTACTTTTCTGTGGTCAGAGAAACAGTTTTTTTTCAATTGTTAGCCTTCCAGTGCAGATAGAAATGCCGTGGTTCAGAATTCCCTTCAATGTATTTTTTTTTAAGTGGGAGTAGGGACCAAGTAGGTAGATCAGAATATCTGACAAAATTATAGAAGTTATTAAAATAAAGATGCTTTGGAGATGTATGGAATGAAATCTTATAGTGGTTCAGAAAGCATCATGGATTTGGAGCTGGAAGGGACCTTGGAGGTCATCTCGTCCAACACCTCTTTTAATAGGTGAGGATTCTGAGGCCCAGAGTAGTTAAGTGATTTGCCCACAGTCACAGTGAGTGGAAGAATTAGGATTTGAAACTTTGTCCCCTGATTCCAAACTCACTGTTTGGAAAAAAGGAAGCACATTCTTTCCTTTCAGAAAGGACAATTATTCTGAGTTATTAAGTAATACATATTGTTCTTTGCTGGATGTTAACCTAGAGTCTTAGCCTACAGTGTTTTTCATAGTGTTTTTGGACTTTCTTTAAAGGCCACTCTCTAGAAAGGCTAGGTTGGTTCCCTTCCCTACTATGTAATCACTAGTATTGTCTTCTCTGCAGGGCATTTAAAATGAATTTTTGAAGCATATTGAAAAAAAAAGTTAGCAGTTCACTAACTGTATAATAGCTTTGAATATAAATGCTCTAAGGGGAAAAATTCAATAACTGTTGTGAGGTTTTTCACTGGAATTCACAATATAATAAAAATAAAGGGGTTCACAGTTTTGATTATAAATGAAATGAGTCATTTAATTTTACCTTTCGGACTGGTACATGGTTTCAGCACCTAGTAAGAAGTCTTAAAGTATTTAAATGGTTCTGGCTACTATTTTTTTTTAAAAGGAAAAATAAAAAAGTGCTTTTATGTAAAAAGAATACAAATAGGGCTCAAACTGTTAATGCTTTAACATGCTGATAGGAACAAATTCTAGGTCTGAATGAGATTTGAGATTTGGCTACAATCCGTTGGGCTTTAGTAGTTTTCACGTAGTTCCAGAGTTTTTATATTATCTATGTTTTCAGGGAAGGATGAAAACAATTTTAATGTTATTACCGACCAGACCTTGGATGCTACTTGTCAGTTGTTGGTTCTAATCTCTATGTGCTTGTGTCTGTAAACAAGTGTTTTATTTGCAACTAGATATTGAATATTCTTTTAGTGTGAAAAAAATTGGATTTTGAGGTCCTAGTCTTTGATGCAATGGGCTCTCTTTGCTCTGAACATGCCTCCTCTTACTGCCTGGTATCTTTTCCTTTTACCAGCATCTTCTATGCCTACAACGTGTCACAAACTTGTATCTCTCGTATGACCTCCCTGACTCCCTGCTTGTGATTCCAGAGGTAGGAAAACAATCCTAATTACTTGAGGGAGACTCTGACTCTCTATAAAACATGTGACCTTCTTCAGCATGCCTGCACTACTCGTACTCAGGAGTCCCATCCATTGAAACCAGGAAGAGTGTTGAGGATTTGACATATTGTTATGCCAATGCCAGGGGGTGGTCTCTTTCAGACCTGACATGGGCTTCTTCCTCCTCTTACTGTGGCCTAAAGATCAGTTGCACCTAAGGTTCTGATATCATCCTTGGTTGTGCGTATTCCTTGTTCTTCCCCATCTCATCTGGTATTCCATGATCCCATCATCTCATAGGTATCAGTGGCTACTCCAGCGACCTTCCCTTGTTGCCCTTGCTTATACCTCCCAGATCTCAACCTTGGGTGTCTCTAGTTAAGCCGCAGAGAGGAACAAAAAAAAAAACAAAACAACCCAACCCTATTTCTTTGCATTAAATGACTTATCTGTGATACTCCTTTAAAGACCCAGGGTGGTTGCCACAGACTGGAACAATAAATGAAACGAAGAAATTATTTTACTTACTGGAATAAGTATTTTTAGTCATCAAAATGGAAGTAACAAATAATTCTTGAAAAAGATTTTGCTTTTTTCATTGACCTTTCTTAAGGGTGTTTCAAAATGCATGTGGATTTTTCTATTGTACCCAAGGACTCAAAAAACCCTTGTGGATTGCATTCACTTTCATTCTGTCTCAGGCAGACCTTAGCATGGGTAGGGAAGATCTAACTAGATATTTGAAAGGATTTATTCACTTGTAAAATAGATTTCAAGCTCTTCATACAATTTTACTTCTCTTTGCTATGGCTTATAATGAAGCTGACTAGGGATGAAAAGAAGAAACAAGACACATTGACTATTATACAGGAAGTACAAGGGAAGAAAGGAAAGAAGGGAGGAAGGAAGAAGAAAGGGAGGAAGGGAGGGAGGGAGGAAAGAAAGAAAAGGAAGTAATGAAAAAACGAAGGAAGGAAAGAAACAAACATTTATTTGGGATTTACTATGTACCAGTCATTGTGAAAAGAGCTGGGGATACAAATACACTGTAATCAAAGACAGACCCTGTCCTCAAGGCTCTTACATTTTAGCGCTGGAAGAAAATACACAAAAGGGAGTCGAAAAGGGGAGATGTAACGATACTGGGATTTGAAGATCTTCCATGCCCCTTGAGCCTGCTGACGGAGCAGGAAGGGTGGAGCAAGAGAACGCCGGAACAAAGCGAGTCTCCCTGCGGTGCTGACTGGAAGGGGCGGCAGAGACAGCAGCTGCGCTTGCGAACTCCTTTTGCTTTGAGTCGGCCAGAATCTCTCCTAAGGCCTCCTGCTGAGAACTGCTTGGGGCGGGAACTGCCGGGCGCTGGAGCTGCTGGGAGCAAGCTGCCTGGACGCTGAGCAGTTGCGTGCGTGAGGAGAGGAGGGTCTTTGCCTGAGGTAGCCTGTCCTGTTTGAAGGCTTGCGAATGTGGGTGTTTACTACTT
>JAQQSV010001915.1:0-21222 GCA_028646515.1 Pseudochirops corinnae
CCCATTTGATAGAGGTGTGAAAGTATATAAATTACATTTCTCTTATGCTGTATTTAATTATTTAATACATTAAAGTATATTGAAATTTTGACTCAATTTATCAGAATACTAAAATATAAGATAATATTATTGAATGAAAAGAAAAAAATAGCATATTAAGATCTAGTTTTTGGTTCTGGCTCTAGATGACTGTGAGTGAGCTACTTTTATATCCCTAGGCCTTGTTCTTCATATTAAAAAAGAAAGCAGCGCTAGATATTTTCCAAGATCCTTTTTAGTTCTAGAATGCTTATTTAAACCCTTTGAACTCTAGGAGTGAGATAAATACACAGAAAGGTAAGGCTTTTAATTACTCAGTGTCAAATCCTCTTATTTGGCTTTTGAGGACATAGACGTAGAGAAGAGTGTTCACATACATAAAGTCACATTTAGGGGAAAAATTCATAAAAAATATAGACAAGAGACTCAGTAAAAAAGTGTGGGTATTATTGGTAGTATGTCAGCCAGTGATTCATTCTTAATCAAATAGAATTTTCTGGAACAGGTAGATCCTAAATTAATTTTCTTGAAAGATAGAAAGAAGCAGTTTAAGAATGACAAGATGGTCGTATTTCTGAGTATGGGAGAAAGAAACTGATGGAGAGGAACTTATATCATCTCAGGCTTTATAGAAGGGAACAAACATAAGAGGGGAAAAAATTGCATGTTGGATGAGATATTTAAATCAATGAAAGATGAGATGCTCCAGTGAAAGTCTCAAATGCACAAAAGAGATCTTTAGGAAGACGCAACAGAATTTATAAGAGTCCTGAGAAGTAAAATGGTTTAATATAATTCTGATTTTCCAGTTTTGTATGGCAATATAGGGAAGGAGTTAAAGAAAGAAAATGAGTTCAATCCAATTAAAGTAAACATGTAAGCTTTTCTTAATTGCGTTAAGTGATAAAGATGAAGTATGTGAAAATGCTGACATAAAATTATATATAAGTACTAAAAATTTTAAATGAAAGTTTGTCCAGTGATGACTTGATTCTTAATAAGTTTAAGTAAAAGCAAGTCACTTAGGTGAAAATATGATGAAGACAAAAGGAGATCAAAGAATTACATATTTCCTGTCTTCTTTCCCAGTGTCTAATCTTGTGAATGTTGAATAAATATAATTGCTATTCATTGGTATAATGAATACAAATAATATATAAATGCCTCTTAAAAATAGAATGTTTCAAATTATTCTGTGGGGTTAGCCAAACCCTTAAATTCCATTTAGTTATTTTCCCACATATCTGAATGAAACTCACAGATTGCAATCCCTGTGATGACCATATGACTAAGTAACATAGCCAAGTTCTAAATGTTTTAAACAAGAGTTGATTCTGAAAATATCTAAAACAGTAGCCATAAAAATTGAACTTTTTTTCCTAGTAAAGCTTTTAAATTTAAGTATGAAGCATTTGACAAAGGAGGGATAGCTAGGTAGCAAAGTGGATGGGGTGCCAGGCCTAGAGTCAGGAAATTTGAGTTCAAATCCTGCCTCAGACACTTAGCAGCTATGTGACCATGGGCAAGTTACTTAACCTTGTTTGTCTCAGTTTCCTCATCTTTAAAGAGAGCTGGAGAAGGAAGTGCAAAGCACTCCAGCATCTTTGACAAGAAAACCCAAATGGAGTTATGAAGAGTCAGATGTGACTGAAACATGAGTAAACAACAAACAAAAAATTGACAAAGGACCAGTTCCTCATACTTTGCAAAAGATGAAAGAAATTTGCTAATGCTAAATTTTATATATATGTACACACACACATATATATATAATATTGTATACATAATATATTATATTATATTATATTATACATCATATAGAGTGCTGAAAGCATAAATGACTTTGAGAAAAGCATGAAAAATGTTTGGTCAAATTAGTACTTAATTAACCCAAAACTAGAGTGAGAGAATTGTTTCCCCCTTCCCGCACTGATTAACTTATGATGGAATAGAACTCACAAGCTAGGAATTACCTTTTGTACAAATTGAGTTATCTATTAAATTCATTTCTAATTTTGTTACTGTTTATTTAAGAAACCTGTAAAACTGGATTGTTTTGTAATAAAGGGTCATGGTTTAAAAAAAAAAAAACCTATTCTGTTTCCTTAATTAATTCTATATTTGGCTGGCAAGGCTCCCCCAGAATTTTTTAAATTACGTATTGTTAAGATGTGGCATAATAATTATTATGCTATACAGTTTTATAATTTCTGGTTAAGTTGACTTTGCATTGAGAAAAAATTAATTTAATTTGATTAAGTTATCCCTTGTGGCTTCTTTACTTTCCTCACTCTCTTGATAAAGACCTTCAAAACATCTTAGTAACATAAATAGAAGTCTGATCATTTCAACTCAGACATTACTTTTTTACACCTAAGGCAATTCAAAGAAGCATAGAGTCCTGGGAAGCACACAAGACACAAAATAAAAAGTCTTAGGTTTACATTCTGACTTTGCCTGTTAACTGTTAGTGTGAAGTATAGCAAGTCTTGCTCTCATACTCGGTTTAATCATCATCGTCATCGTCATCATCGTCATTGTTGTTCAGTTATTTCAATTGCATTTGACTCTTCATGAACCCAACTGGGGTTGTCTTGGCAAAGATACTGGAATGGTTTGCCATTGCCTTTTCCAGCTCATTTTACAGATGAGGAAACTGAGGTGAACACGGTTAAGTGACTTATCCAGGGTCACACAGCTAGTAAGTGTGTGAGGTCAGATTTGAACTCAGGAAGATGAGTCTTCCTGAGTCCAGACCCAGTGCTCTATCCACTATGCAACCTAGCTGCCCTTCTCATTATCATAGCTAGTGTTTTGTATAATGCTTTAAGGATTGCAAAGGACTTCACAAATATTTATCTCATTTTATCCACACAACAATCCTGACAGGTAGATGCTATTATTATACCCATTTTACAGTTGAAGAAAGTGAGGCTAAGGGAAGTTAAGTGACTTGCCCAAGGTCATACAGCCAGTAAATGTCTGAGGCCTGATTTAAACTCAGATACTCCTGATTCTAGGTCTCATGCTTTATGTACCACAGACCTAGCTGCCTCAGTTTCTTCATCTATAAATCAAGAGAGCTGAAGTCCTTTTTTGCTCTAAATCATGCAATGATCCAAATACTTTATATATATATATATATATATATATATATATATATATATATATATATATATATATATACACACACACACACACACACATACATATACACACATTTAAGTACAAATGAACATATGTATATGTGTATATATAGACATACATACATATATGTATTTATGTATATGCAAACATGGATTGATACTAAACCTGCGATTTTAATATAAGGAAATCCCTTATATTAAATCAGAGAACTGCTTCTACAAAGGCAGGTCGAGCTCTTTGCCATAATTTAATTTTAGAATGTTATCTAAAGCCCTACTTGTGACTTGCCTAGCATAAGACAATATGTATTACAGGTGAGACTTGAACCCAGATCTGCCTCAGAGAGGAGAGTTCTCTAACTACTAGACTGAACTGGGATCTTCCTATAATTATCTTTAAAGGGATCTAAATAATGACCAATAAAATGTGTTTTATATGGCCTTTCTCCATTTGTCAGAATGCTTCTTGTAGGTTCGATACAGTGCAAGGATCATGAGACCTCCAATACATGACGTTAGGATGGGGTAGAGGAGGGAACTTAAACCTCCTTCAGCTTTAGTTTTAAGTAACCATATGTTAAAATGGAAAGAAGGCTAGTGCTAGAGTTAAAGGACTTGGGGTTTAATCCTACTTCTGACATTTTACTACCTGTGACCTTTGGATGATACTTTGCTCATATAGTAAAATGCTGGTTTTCTTAAACTTAAACAGGCTTCTTAAACTTTTTCCACTCAAGACCCTTAATCAGGGCTTCTTTTCTGAGAACTTTTCTATAACAACCTGAATCTACAATCACTTATATAGTCATTTCCCTTACTTCTGACAATATGAAAAGATATTAATGTACTATATATCTTTAATACAGTAGACTTATCTAGTTTATATGCCCAGATACCCCTCATTTATAGAATACTTGTTAAGTTGGTGTGCTGTGTTATCATAACTCAGGCTTTGTTGGAGCTGTGCCAACCAAAATTTAAGTTTAATTCATGGTTTGGAATCTTATTTTTCTGATCCTGCTTTCTACATGGAATGTACTGATTAATTTGGTAGAAAATGATGATTGAAAGGTGCCTTCAGACATCTCTTATTGGAAACAAGATCTGGTATTGTATAAGAAAAATGGATGGAGGGGATCGTAGGAAACCACTTGAGGAATTGTAGTAGTACGCTTGACATTGGGTCCATGCATCCAGATGCAAATTCTGTAGACTGTCTTTTGTGGCAGCAAATGAAACAGATTGCTCACAATCAAAAGGGAACACTCAAAACTGTCAAAATATTTACAAATGGATGCACTCAATTTCCATGTTAAAAAGTAGAGTCATGAAGGTATCATTTACATAAAATAATTTTTGTAGTGAAGTTACCACTTTGGGGGATCATCTAGTATACTGGACTTTCTTTCCCCCTGTTTTCTTTTAAGAAGAGCATAGTAATATATTTTATGTCTGGAGTCAGAAATATGAGATGGTTTTAACTCATATTAGCAGAATGAAGATAATAGTAAATCTCAACAAACAGCTTTGAAATAATGAAATATTACAATATTTTTAGAGTAAGTACTGCCGTCATAGAACAAGATAGCCACCATGATAGCAGTTTAAAATGAAGGAAACGCCAGTCATTTCAAATATTGTTTTAATTTTTGAGCATTTCACTAGTTCTTTTGAGAGACAATGCAGAGAGATTGAGTTGTACTATCACACAGTTCATAGGAAACAAAATTAAAGTGTTAAATAAAGATAAACTTGCATATTTTAAGAACAAACACAAAATAACCTTTACGGAGATTATTTGTATGCCATTTCCATTGGTTTATTCCAAAGATATATTCTCGATGATAATAAAGTAATAAAAGATTGTTTTCACAGCTGTTTGTCTTTGATTACATATTTCTTTGAAGTTCTGCAATAAGACAGACTTTGAACCTGGAAAGAGATCAAATAATGAATTGTTCTGCTTTGTGAAGCTTAAGAAGGGATTTTATTGTCGAAACATATAGTGCAACATATTTTTTTCTTCTAACAGTTAAATAATGGTTGAAAGTCCTATGAGATCATTACAGATGGACTAGATTAAAGGGCTTGGGGCCAAATGTTAGAAACTGTTATGAAAAAGAGAACTGGTGTGTCAGTTTAGTAATTCAATTTTTATAATTATGAAATCTTTTATTAGTTTCCTTTTGAGTTAAGATAAGGTATTGAAAAGATGCTGCTGTAAACTCTTGCACTTATTCATGGGAATCCCATGAGATAGATTTTGAAATTTGCTATCTTCTTCATATTTATGTCACTAGGATTCCTCAGATTCCACAAACTGAACTCCATATCTATATATATCTAAAAAGACATTAATATATAGCATATGGTCTCTAAAACTATAATTGAGGCAAGGGTTTAATTCAAATGTATAGCCCTTGAGAAAACCTTTTCAGGGGTTTTTATTGTAGCTGACTAATATCACTTAATTGCCCCCTACATGCACTTCAGTCTAAACATTATGCTTATGCAGTATTCTCTGAGCATCTGCAATGGGGTAGGTGTACCAAATTGGTCAAAAGTCTTTGTAGCTCTTCTTTTTGGTCCTTTCTGGGACACTAGCATTGCTGAATACAATTATGGAGCATAAAAATGATAATAAGGTCAACATTTCATGATAATATATTTGATTGTTACAAGTTCCATTGAAATAGTATTCTGCCTATTATAAATACTTGGAAGTTCATGACTATATATCTTGGATAGAGCATTAATGTATAAGCATTAATGTACATATTTTTGGAACTCATTTGCTCAGCATATTTCCTTGAAAGTAGTTTGTGTGTGTGTGTGTGTGTGTGTGTGTATGTGTATGTGTATGTATGTATGTGTTATTTAGAAGAAACTTTTCCCTTTGTTGAAGATATAAACCTTTCAAATGATAATTTCAGGGGAAACATTAGACAAAGGAATATTGTAACTTTTGAGATTTTTATGATGAAGGTGTGTTTAAGAGATGTCACTTTGATATTTTTACATTATGTCCTACATTTGTCAGCTAAAACCAGGATATTGCCTCAATGAGAAAAAGCATGTTCTGCACTTGTCAAAAGGCAGTAAGTAATGATTAAAATAGCAGTGTGAAACGCTGGGAGATTAAAGTGATGCTAATGATAAGTGAGAGAAGAAAAGGCCAAGCTATATTTTAATCCCTGAGAGAATAGTTAATGACTTCTATTGCCTGAGATTAAACTAAACCTGTCTCATCAGCTTTTTCTGCCTGGTGAAAAAAAGCTCTCTGCACTTTAATTTATTAAAGTCTTTTAAGGAAGCACATTGATCTACAGAGGTTAAACTTTAAAAAATTGTGCAAAATACACACGAAAAATGCTTTCACAAAAGTGTGACTTTGTTGCTTTTAGGCATGCTCACGGTTTTATAAAGAATTCATTGTCTATGCCTTGGTGCATTTAATTAAGGAATATTAATTACTTAAACTAGAAGGTTTGTTCCTTTTAAAAACCAGAACATTTTCATATTACTGATGTCGGCAAAGTGGCAAGTATACTGTAGAGGATATCAGCAGATATGCACAGATTAAGTTACAGTAGTAATTACTGTGTGATCTGTTCAGAATAATACAAGCACTGTTCAGAAAAAAAAAAACCTCTATGGAAAACTTTTTTTCAAAATATACATATCTAATAGGGTTAGACTGTTCAAATTATTATTTATTTGCTTTTCATTATTCTTTTGGGCTGTATGTTATTTTTGTTCTCAGTATGCTGGGTCTTAGATTTGGTCTCTCAAATCTAGTATTACTTTTGAAACAGGTTGTCCTAATGATGAACTCAAATTTCTTCAGCCTGTGGGTTGGTATACACCAGTGATCTGAATCACTTCACTATTTTGATTACCATAGTCCATATTTTGCTGATTCTCTTTGTAGTGAGGGTGGGGGAGGGAGAGATCACTTTTGCTAAGTTTATGTGAGTGGGGGTAGGGAAGGGCAGGAAGAGCAGGAAAAAAGTCTTTGAATTAAGAAAAACACAACAAGGATTTTAGTCAGGCACTGAAATCCTTTCGATGTGCTTTATGTGACATATGTGAAATCCATAGCTAACCACTACATGTACCTTTACTATGTTAGGTTATCTGGCCCAAAGAACATAATTTCTATGAGGTCAGGTCTCTAGAGCCTTCTGATAAGTTATAACAAGTGAAAAGGTGTCTCTAGCTGCATACCTGCCTCAAAATATACTACACTGGTTCAAAAGTTACTTGTCTGTGGCAGGACTGAAGACAGCGATTCTAAGCTGCATGTGCTCATTTGCATATCAATACCTGGGATGCTTTTCTAACTCAGATATCTCCTAGCTGTATGGGCGTCTCAGCTGAGAACAAACTTGGTAGGTCATATTGGGTAAAATTCTCTTTGGCGATCTTGTCATTAATATTCCCCATATTCAGATTAGATGTTTTCCTACTGAATAAATAGATAACCCTGATCATCTCTCATGACTTTTGTTAATCCAGTATATATTTAAAAAAAAAAACAAACTTATTTTATACATAACTTTTGAAGCAAAGGAGTTTAAACTCAAATCATGCTTTGATGTTAATGAAACACCAATTTTTCTGAAGGCCATGCAGCTCTAATGAGCAGTTTCTTATAAAAGAACATTTAATCAAGGTTTATTTTTAACTTGTTTAAACAGATCTAATAGTTTGTGCTGATTTCATTTCGGTATAATAATTGCTAGCAATCCTATTAGTAAGTCGTGGTACATGGAAGTTAACACAAATTCCATTCTAATGAGAATGGGGTAAGAGAAAATCCTTGTAGCTAAGGAAAGGTTTGTATTAGATTGGAGCAACAGAAGCATTTGGGCATTCTGCTGACAGTAGATTATTGTTGTTTCTGTACAGATGTTAGTCATGAATTGCTAGTGTTTATATGGCTTTTACTAGCCTATAGAGAGGCTGAAAATTCATATTGCCACCATGAGGTAAAAAGAAGATATAATAGTTATTTTGAGGGTCATCTTGAGATAATATAACCAAACTTGTTAGCCAAATAATTTTTAAATGAATATTTGCTTCCATTGACTACTTGTAGGACTTAAGTTTTGTTCCTGTGGGATATACAATTTAATCAGTCTTTAAATGCTACTTTGGCCTATCCCTATGCTTTATATGAGAAAGAATAAGATTTTCTTGGAGTATAAGATGTGTAATTTCTGTGTATAGTACAGCCTGCATGTGGCTTCTTGGGCAATTTTTATTCCTCTTCTCCATTTGGATCCACTGCAGCGGCTCCATCTAGGGTGCTGGATAATTTCCTCTCAGAACTTCAATATTTCTTTGGTTCTCATGTAGTTTTTAGCCTTTCCAATATGGATAACTCCATTTTGAATGATATTTTTAAACCAATTCTTACAAATAAGTTATTAGTGGCAATACTGATTTGTGCCTACTATGTGTCTCTCCATCATGTGGTAGTTAAAAGATGATACTGAAAGTAATCTGATTTAACATGTTCTGTCATTATTTTTGTGATTTTGGGAAAGTCACAACTATTCTGGGCTTCAGTTTCACAGAATCAATGATTTAGAGCTATAATGGATCTTAGAGATTATCTAGTTCAGTCAACTCATTTTATTTAGGATGAATAAGTACTGAAGAAACTTAGTGTCTTGCTCAAAATTACAGAGCTAGAAATAGTGTAATATGTTCATAGATCTGGAGCTAGATAAGACCACATAGCCCACTTCTAGTCCAGCCTCTTTACCCATGAGGAAAACTTGGAAAGTCAAATGACTTGCTAGAGATCATGCAGATAGTAATTGACAGAAAAGGAACTTAAACTCAGGTCTTCAGATGTTAAATACAGTTGTACCACAGGTTCCTCAACTGTAAAATGAAGAGTTGGGCTAGATGACATTGAAGATTCCTACCATTTTAAAATCTATGACCTAATAAAACATATGTTATTAGGTAGTTTTGATTTTTAGTCTGGAGCTTTATTTTTTTATTCACTAATTCACTTTCATTTATTCACTAATTCACATTCATTCATTAAATCACCTTTAGTGTTAAGAATACCCAGGGCTCTTTTGCCAGTGAACATCAGCATCAAATATGTAACTTAGCAGTCTTACAGGATGGTTTAGGACACTGAGGGGTTAAGAAATTTACAATTTGCCACACAGTTAATATTTGTCAGAAGCAAGACTCTTATTTAGCTCATTTGATGATGATTCTAACTCTCTATTTCCTATACCCAAGATGCCTCCTTTTTATAAAGAATTGACTTATGTAAGGTGGCATTGTTTAGAAAAGGTCTTGTAATCAATCCAGCAGATGAAATTTGGGAATTTAAGAGTACAGAACATACAAACAAACGAACAGTCCTCCATTCTATTAGTGATCATGTAAATGGAAGCAGTTAAGGATGTCTGGAATAGAAATGGAAGTGAATCTCAGCCAAGTTCAGGTTATAATCTTTTAAACTTTTTATTACTTAATATGACACAGTGACATTTAAAATGTGGAGAAATTGAAGATAAATAATATGGTGTGAATGGCAGAATTGATTTAAAATTTTAAAGCTGTACTAAAAGTATTCTAATGCACTGAAGGGCATCTGTAAGTTATACATTGTTTATAGGTTTCTGATTGGAATCTCAAAGCATAATGTATTACAGCTTGCTTTCCCTCATCATATAGAAAGAATTTGGTATGGATAAAATAGTGAATAATAAAACTTTACTGGAATTTAGTGGTAAAATGCTCTTTTGCATATAAATCACCTCCTTTTTGGTGAAGGCTTTTATGCATATGACCCTACCTCCTAATGTTAATTTTAACTAGTAACTGAAATGTTTGTTGTCCTCCCACCTCCAGTGACTTCTTTATTTCTAAGGAATTTTCAATTATGTATTCCGAAAGCAGGGGTTGGGGAAGGAGAGAATATTTTTAATAGCAATGTGAGAAGTATCACTTTTTACCATTGTAGTCAAAGATAAAATTTTTAAATGATGCTGTGCTGATTTAGGCGTCGTTTTGATATTTAGGAACCTCAGTACTGATTTGTATAGAATGCACTAGAAAGAACAAGATCTTCACAGAGTGAATGGAATTCTTTATTGAAGTTGAAAAGTTTAACAGAAGCCATGTTGAGATTTTTGCAACTATTAGAATAACAATACAACACTCTAGCATTTCGTGTAATGGGTTCATGAAAATTGTTTTACAGGTAGATATACCTATGGAAAAACTTTTCGAAACAAATCCTCGACTTTAAAAAATGATGTTTATATGACTTTGGTGTCAAATTTAGAATATTTTTGGACAGTGAACACTCAAATGAATTATCTGATTTAAATCTCTTTTCTGTCTAACTACAAACAAATGCATAGTATTTGTACTTAATGCTTTGACACTCTGCACTCTGAATACTAAGTTGGTATGTATTTACAAATGTGAAAGAACCTATGGTCCTTTCATGCAGCAGGTCGTCATAGAAACTAATTAACTTTCATTTCTATGTCAGGGAAAAGTAGTATAATACAGATGTAAATTGTAGTTCAGGAACTACAGTATGAAAAAGTAAAGAAAAGAAAAACATCAGAACCTTCAGAAATTTAGTAATAACAATTTAGGATGTTAAACATCTATCACAGTTGTGGGTTTTGTTGTTGTTTTTTTTAATCCACAAATGTGATGCCTGAATAATCTTTCCAGATTTTTTTAAACATTTTCCTTAATCTGTTTTAGCAATTTAAATGGTATTTGGCAAACAAAAGAAGTAGTATAGCAACCATCACACAATGCCAGGAAAGGTTTTTAGCTTAAAGATTTTTCCATATCAGATAAATTTTATTCCAGCTGGCTTCTTTGTTCTGAAATTACTTGTCTCTTATGAATTATCAGAAATGTGAGTTTGTTCATTATATTAGAGACCACGGAAGTATACCTAAAGTTACTTTAGTTCCATAGCACTGAAAAACAAATTCCCTAAAATTGTGCTATTTCCCCTTGCTATTTCAATTTCCTCTGATTTTAAAAAAGAAACAAATATATATAAGATGCGTTTTTGCTTGCAGAATGAAATGTACTCCCTGAGAAGTTTTGTCATGATCAAAAATATTTTTAATTCTAATTGATCTCATAGCACCTTAGAGTTATGCATAGTTTTTCCATAGATAGGTAATGACCATTGGATAAAGGAGATAGAGGGCAAACTAATGATTTGTGACAAATTATTCAGTGTAAGAGCAAAGAAAAAAAAAACCTTCCACTTTCTTCACAAGGAGAAAACTTGTTTACTAGAAATAGTACTTAGCATATTGTCGTGTACCTTTAAAGTAGAACGCAGAATTGAAGCTGTGTGTCATTGGCTAGATTACACAACCTTTCTGGGCTTCATTAGTCTTCTCTGTCAAATGATCTCTAGAGGCCATCTCAGTTCAAAATCTGTCATCTTATGACTTGGTGAAAATTAAGGACTTGGAGTTAATGAAAAAGAGGTTAGAACATTTATTTGAATATCTATGAAAGCTACTAGATTTGCTGAAATAATAACTTTATCTTTTAGTCCTAAATAACACTGTTTTTTATTCTGAAGAGTTAGTAATAAAATTCAATTTATTATGAAACATTTAGTAAGTGCCTACTGTGAGCTTCCCAGGAGGCTAGTTTACACAATACAATAACAAATTTGTTTTCTTTTTTATATTTAGATCTGTAATCTTAGAATATCATACTCTTCCTATCCACCCCCAAATCACACAGTAGGCAAAGTGTTAAAAGGCTAGGAAAATATTATTTCATCACTCCTGTTCCATTAGAATTCACTTGGGTGGCTGAGAAAATGGTTTATGGATTAGAGAGAGAAGAACAAGCTAAAACATTTCATACCTTCATCTCTGATAAATTCCCTAAACTCATTCTTCGCATCTGAGCCATAAATAACAACCTTGCTTTTTGCTAAAAAGAGCTTTTTTTCCTACACCAGGTCTTTTGTCTTGGAGATGAATGCTATAATAAATTTGAAGTCTTAGGGGGGGCATTGTTTGAACTATAACATTATGGTTTACAACTGTTGCTTCTATTATGAGGAGGATAAAAAGCGACTATGAAGCTTGATCTCTGTCATGGAAATGGATTAATATTTCAGTCTTCAACTTGGGTCAAGTGTATGATTCTCCCCAAAGCAATTCACCATGATTAATTTTTATTATGTAGGAATTCAGATACTCTTTACATTCTCTTGTGCTTTCTCTCCCCATATTACCCCCCCCCAAATAATGTCATGACTTAGATTGCAAACATGACAGCAAAGTCACAATACTGTTTTGTGTTTGTAAAAAAAAAATTGAATAATATCCCAAGGAACTATGGCTCTGAATTTCTCATACCTGAAAATGAAATTTAGACAATCAATTTAGGTATCATAAAGTACATAGTTTCAATTATTATATGAGGAATAAAATATCAAAATAATGTGATTGCTAAATACCAGTATACCAGTTGGCACTGTTATTTCCAAATTTCCTTACAAAAACTATTCCTTCATAGTAGAAAATTAGTGCCCCTTAACCCCAAAAGGAAGGGAAATCATAGTATAAATAGTTTGACAAAAATAAGACCAATTCTATCAGATATTGTCAATATGATCAATTATGAATGAATTGGTTTAGATATTGCCAAAATGAAAACCTCTGTTGCTGACATTATCCTACTATGTTTTTTCCTCAGTCAATAGATTATACATTGATTTGATTTCAAAAGTATAGATTGTAATCTCCCTGAGGTCAGAGGCTGAATGGTTTTCATAGTAGATGTTTAAATAAATATTTGTTTAGTTGAATTGAACTAAACTTAATTGAAATATTAAATCTTACATGAAATTGGCAAATTTTTTCTGCCTTTCATTACTTTTAAGAAAAAAAGGCTTTTTAGGAAACAGTGAATGAAAATTTTTGTGAGTTGACCTGTATGGCAAAGATATTTTATTCAATCATCTATTTTCCCTAGGCACTGAGAACCTTTAGTGAGCATGAACTTATGTACATAGTAATTTCTCTAAATATGATATTCATATAACTCCCAGTTCTGTCTTGGAAGAAGTAATGTGGAGCTTTTTGCACACTTTGACAATCTGAAGTCTAGATACTCAACAAATATACATATATTGATTATTTACTATGTACATAGCATAAATGGGAAAATACAATCCCTTCCTCATGGAGTTTACAATCTAATGGGAAGGTGATAATGGAAGTATATGAAGAGCAAATTATAAGTTGGGAGGCAATGAGCTAGGATGATGCTAAATGGAGTTTAAAGTAATGAAGACCATCATTGACTAGCATTTTTGGTACTTTAGAAATCATTGTGGACTCTCCTAGCCTTTAGTTTTAATTGATGAAGGGTAGTCATAGAAAGACAGCTTTTTATTTTGAGTTAATTGGGTAAAATCTTGAAAGTGTGTCACTTTCTTTGACAAATATGTTCTGTGATCATTTTTACTTCTTTCTTACACTTTATCCTCTTTCTTTTAATACTTTAAAAGATCTGGAGATTCATTGGTGTGGATATACTCTTTGCTCATACACCTTACAGACCATTATAGATATATTAGTAGTACTAGTAGTAGCAGTCATAATGGTAGACGATAAGTAGCATTTCTATAGTGCTTTAAAGTTTATGAAGTGTTTCACAAATAGTTCATTTTACCCTTACATCAATCTTGGGAGTTAGGTGCTACCATTATACCTATTTTACAGATGAGGAAGCCAAGACTCAGGGAGGATAAATGGCTTGGCCAACATCACCTAGTTAGTATATATCTGAAGTTGACCTTGAACTCAGGTCTTTCTGATTTCAAGACCAGTACTTTATTGTGTCACCTAGCTTCCTAGGCAATTAATCAGCAGTTAATTGATTCTTAATTAGCTTCTTTTGCCAAATTATCTGCTGATCAATCATGAGCTCCTCTTTCCTATTTTGATTATTTTATATAGCCTTCATTTGCCATTTGAAGGTGGCAGACATGACTATTGAAATATTAAAGTATGAAAAATAGGTTCTTAAAGATGTTGTTTATAAACCTAGTGATCACTTAATTATTCAAAACTCTGCAAAGCAAAATATAAGCATAAATTGGTTTCTGCCTTCTAGGTTCTTAGGATTTTCATCAGTATCACATGGGTAACATATACACATGCAGTTTTATTTTCCTACTTTTGTTCTGAAAGTTTCAATGATTGAATCAATCAATAAGCATTTGTGAAATGCCTACAATGCCTGTGGCACTGGTAATACAAAAGACAAAAGTAAAGTGGCATGCATTTGGTGGGGGGAGCAGGGTAAGGAGAAACATTCATACACACACATAAAATAGATGTGTAACAGGGATGATCCCATGTGGTCCAGTTCCATTGGAATGGACGTGCACATTGGATAGTTCACATGCTCATCCTCAATGTGCTCCATGGGATTACTTCTGCTAGAGATTCAAGATGATTTTGAAAATTTATAGCATGGAGAAGAAAATTTACTAGTCACAGCTCCATAGTCTCATCTAAAAAAGTAGAGAAAGCTTAGCATAAGCATCAGCCAGTCATTTAATAAGTGTCTACTGTGTGCCAGAAATTCTTCTAGGTGCTGGGGATACGAACACAAAGAATGAGACAATCTCTATTTCCAGGGGTCGAAAAGAGTTCTATGAAGTGTCTTTGCATGTGGGAAGGAGAAGCACAAAATTTCAGGGTAGAAGGAGACACTAAATAGTGAAGTGGAAACTGAAACACAGAAAATGAGAAAGAGAGAGACAGACAGAGAAAGAGAGAGAGAGACGGAGAGAGAGAATAAGTGTATATTATATTAAACATCAGACTGGTTGAAGAATCATCTGCGGAAATGAAGTATAATGTGTAAATTTCAAGAAAAGTAGCATAACCCAAGGTTTTGTTTTATTTTTAATCCCATCATTCTGCATTGACTATAGGAGTGTAAAAATGAAGTCAGATGAGGAAAAGACTTCAGTAAACAAATGCAAAGCATTATGAGATTTGGCTGTAGAATGAAGAGAAATGTTTTAACCTGGATGATAATGGTTGGGGGGGGGGGGTGGAGGAGCCCAATTGTGCATTGAGAAAGAAGAATTAGTAGATTTTTAAAGGTGTACTACTATAAATTTAAAGGAAATAGACCATCTATAAAAACAAAGCTTTGGATATTAGAGTAGAGATGTCTTTTAAGCTTGTCCCTTTGTACTTTTTACTTGCTTACTGATCAGTTTCACACATTACTGATAATTTGATAAGTTCATTAGTTTTTTTTTTTCCCATGGTTTACAAAGCAATGTGATAAAAAGATGAGAATATGGTATCAACAAATGAAAGCACAGTTCATATATCTTATGCCTAAAAACAAAGTATTTGCAATTCTGTGAGTAAAATTTACAGATGGAAAATCTATTTACTATATCAACCAGACTTCTATCCCTTATGTATAAGATCTCGAGTAGAACAGAAAGAAAAATAGTTCTCTTTGGTATGTATTACTTCCACCAGTCATACTCAGCCACCTATGAAAATAAAACAGAGTATTTTTCTGAGTTCCTCAAAAGTTTGTGAATTCTTAAGATTATAGATTCAGAGGCATAGGGGACCTTAGAAGCTATTTAGTACAATTCCCGCTTACAAATGACAAAATAGAATCATAGAAAGGTTCATTGACTTGCCCATGGTCACACAGGATGTTGGCAAAGCTGGAATCAAACCTAGGTGTCCTTAACTCTATAGCAGGTACTCTTTTTTTATCTTACCATGCCTGAGATGCAGGAATATATGCATATGAGTGTAGGTGAGCAAAGTCATAAATAAGCACATAAGGGGTTTCTTTGGATGATGACATCAGGCTTGCCAAAATGCATCTCCAAATTTTTAAATTTAGTTTTTTTTTTTTTTAAGGGAGCTTTGCTCTATTCCTTTGTTATAGACTGAACCTCTAACCCTGGACAGCTGTTTTTGAAGGGAGATATGGATTAAGGGGTATGGATTTTTATTTCATTCACTCTACAAAACAAATCCATCATTATCACTAGGGAGAAACAAAACAAAACAAAACTCTCTAAACACGTCTTACTAATGGAGTCCTCTTTTTTTTTTTTTTGTGAGTTACGACACATTTCAGATACTGCTAAGATTGGCAGTAATCAGTGTCTTCAGATGCTTTTTCCCTTAAAACATTCTCTGAAGAGAAAATATAAATATCCATAAAAGGTGAGATTCCTTGTAGAAAACAGAATTGCACGGAAAAGAAAAAAGACATCTCAGTAGGAGTTAATTACTTAAGAAATATTTATGGAAGACATACTATGTGGAAAGCACATTGATAAGTGTTGCAACTTACTGTTTCTGAGTAGTTGTTCCATAATAAACATTGATAAACTTGCATTGTTTTAAGTCAGAAGAGAAAAAGATAGTATAACGTCAACGTTCATTTAATCCCATGTTATATTTTGAATAGGTTCTTCAAAGTACATGCCTTGGGGTGGACACAGCTTATAAATACTTTGCCTTCCTCTATTCTTATTGATAGAATTATATAAATATTAAAGGGAAACTAATTCTTATCAAGGTATTTCATTAAAATAATAGCTGAAGGGTAGGTGTATGTGTGTGTATGTGTGTGCGCGTGCACATGTGTGTTGTTCTTAGAATTTAGACTTAAGAAATAAAAGAACATGTAATGTGCAGGTTCAGATATAAAATCCAATGAGAAAAAAAGAGTTTATGAGATGAGAATCATAATTTAAACTTCTCAAACACTGCGTAAATTCCAGATCTCTTGTCAGTGAAATGAATTCGAGGAGAAAAGTTTGGTTTGGATTGACATATCAGTACTGTGATGATGATATTAAAGATGTTGATGATGGTTTTGGAGCAGAAATAGGAATGATCAATAAAGAGTTAAAAAAAAAGCACAGTTAGTGTTCTGATAATTGAATTGTGTTTGGAAAGATAAATAGGTCAATGGATGTTTTAAAAAACACACACATCACAACAAAACCCTCGAGTTCCTAAATAAACCAGGATCCATTTTTTTTTTCATTATTAGTAGACAAGGCTGTGTCCTTTCCTTTGATGATGGTAACGAGTTCTATGACATTGCCACTCTGAGTTCTTGCTTCATTAGATTGGGTGACTGTTTATTTGAAATTGTAATGAAATATTTACTTTATAGAGCTATAAGGATTAACTGTGATAATTGAGTGAGGTTGATCTGGAGTTTTCAGTGTAATAGGTCCTCCTTGTTTGAATACAGAGCTCAGTGAGAATGAACGAGCAAGCGAGTGTGTTTCAGCCTGTCACTTTCCCTCTACATGTTGCTTTTTCTTCTGGAGATAAGTGGGCCTAATGCTGAACAAATACTGGAAATCAGAAGCCACTGAGAATCATTCGCCTCTTGCTTTCCCATGGCAGCGTGATAGACGCCCGGTCAAAGAGCCCCCTCCTCTCAGCAAAGCAACAATTTTGTCACCATAAGCAAATCCAATTGAAAAGTCCCTTGGACTGAGAGGAGAACTCCAGTTGTCAGAATCAGCAAACAGAATGAAAAGAACTAAGAGGAGTAAATTGGCACCTGGTGCAGCCATGGCGGCTTGTGATAGGCTCCTGCATTGTGTGGGATAGACATTCAGCCATTTTCAGATATAATGGGAGAAATTAATGCAAATGAGTGAATGGAATGAAATGTATTTTAATGCAGATTTGAGGGACTCTCCCGAACTGCTTGATAACAAGTCGATGGAAGAAAAGGCTTACATTGTGAGGACTCATTTTTTCCCCATTTCTTCTCACTAGTGGCTCATAAGGGCCCTTTGTTCTCTAAGTAAACTCTTTCTAAACTATTGACATTGCTCATTTATGTGAATTTCAGATTTTTTTTTCTGACAAAGTAGCCTTGGGTGATCTGGGAAAACGTTAATTGCAAGAGGACAAGGAAACTGGCTGAAACAAGAAATGCAATCAGTAAGTGTAATGTTGCAGTTGTCCATGCCTCATTATAACATGCATACAAGGCAATAAAATGCATGTTTCACAAACAAATCTTTTGACAACTATAGTTCAAGAGCCTCCAGCTGTCTAGCTTTACATCTATTTCTTTTGGTTTTGGAATCATTATTGAAGCTAAACTTTGGATTCCCAGAGTAGGCCTTCCTAATTATGCAAAAATCTTATATATTTTTAAGGAAAAAGGTGTTTTCATTATTTGAACATCTTCCCCTCCCCAAAAAAAGCCAATGAAAGTTGTTCCTATTTTAAATATTGTTTCTTTGTTCATGAAATATAATGTGATAAAACTTTAACACCAGAGAGGGGGGAAAAAAGAGCTCATCCCCCCCACCCCCACCCTGTGTCCTCCAAAAGGAAAAAGTCACTCTTTTCCAAATCAGTAGCTGAAATGTAGGGGTTTAATCTCACAAATCCAAGCTTGTCATGTTTTTCACTGGAACAGAAATGCTCAGAGTTATTTTAAAAAGAGACAAAAATAGTTAATCAGATGAAAAGGTCATCAAGTGTAAGTGCAGCTTGAAACTGTTGAATTATCAGACCCAGGAGTAAAGCAGCCAGAATGAGGAAAAAAAAAGGTAACAGATTCAGCATTGTCCAAAAGTTCCAGACCAGTGATTAATGTGTAAGATAATGGACTTGGGAAATGAGTAAACACTCCCCGTGCTCCCTGCTTTGTGCTTGAATGACTTGATGACAAGGGCAGAGCAAGGTGAGAATTTAAACAGGACCACATGAAAAAAAAAAGACAAAGACTAGCAACAACATAATGTGAGTAGGAGTTTACTACTAGTATTTGATGCAGAAAGGTACATAGTAACTTTCTTAAAAGCAGGCTTTAAAACTGTACTAATTTAAACTTCAGTATTGGCGTTTAGAAATGATCTATCTGTTAGTCAGTGATTCAGCATTAAGAAACTTCTTTCTCATTAGTTGCATCTGAGCAAGGCATTTGTGACGTGTTCAGTTGGCATTGTGCAGAGAAAAAGAGACAGAGACAGAGATGCAGAGAGAAAAACAGAGTCAAAATCAGAGATACAGAGAAACAGAAATTATTTTTCTATCAAATTAATTTTTGTCCTAATTTTTGCTACTTTTTAATTTGAAGAATGGCAGGTATATCTGAAAGTATTCCGAATTGTTATCTTAAATTTTTTGTTGTTCCTTTTTCTTGGGAAAAACAAATACCAGGAGGAAACAATTACCCTTTATCTGCTATCATCTGTATCTCTAGCAATTTATGAACATCTGACAAAAGAGAAACACTTGATCCTTAACCACTATGAAGGTTGAAGGAGACATTTTACCTTATTTTGTTCTTGTTCTTGCCCCACCTCAGTAAAGCATTTGTGCTCCCGAGTGTTTTCCATTGGTCTGTTCTAACTATGTCAAATAACTTAAAATGATAAACCACGTCAGTCTTAAATATGGGTATTTGTTCAACAAAATAATTCCTAAATATAGCTCCTGTCAATCTATTTATTTAAATACATGGGCAATAGCTGACATTTATACATTGGGTGTTTATCAGTCTCTGAAGACAAACTGACAATTTCACCACAAATATGATCCCCAATACCTGTAGTAGTTTTAACCAACGTTGAGCATTCACCAGGAAGTGGATAACACCATTGACAGCTGTGAGTGAGTCTTTCAGACAACTCAGGTGATTGCTTCTTACTCTTTACAAGCCTACGTCAGCACTGTTTGAGACTGATACCATGCATATAATGCTTATAGAATGCCTGTAAGCAACGAGGTAGGCAAGAGCTCACCTTCATGTTTAGATTTTCATACTAAAATGAGCTATAGGATTTTGTTAAATTTGAAGTGGTTTTATCATTCATGATGATGACTTCATGCTGCGAAATTTTGAGAAAGGTTGAATCTTGTAAAAAAAAGGAAAAACATTTATTATATTAATTTTAAAAGATAGTACTTTTATTTATAATTTCAGTTTGAGCAGTCTAATGTATTTTAGGGATATCATTCTTAATTTATACATGCTTTCTTGAAACAAATCCACGAATGATTTTTTTTTTCTAAAGCTCAAGTTGACATGAGAATTTCTTACATGTGTAGATATGGGAACCAAGTGAACAGAAGAAATAACAGTATTGATCTGGGTCATTGGTCACTGAGATGAAATTTGTCTAAGTAGTCCTATATACAAACTTCTCTAGAATATATCCAACCTTTTGAGTCACGTTACTTCAAGATGTCCATGATTAATGTCACAAATACTATAGCGATGAGAAAATTGCTATCTTATAGCATCTCAGTAGCCATGTAGCAAATGTAACCAACTTCTAGAAATTATTTTGAAAATCAGAAATTTAAGTACTTTACGTTACTAATGTGTTGAAATCTTAAAAATAAAGAATAGCTATTTTTCTAAGTATGCCAGGTTAAGACTTTAATATAGATTTCATATTTTTAAAATGCTGATCATTTTTAGAATTGCTAATTATTGTACTCACTTATCACACAGACTCACAAGATCTGTGTTACTTTGGGCAGGTCACTTAAGCACCTTAAGGCACAGTTTTCTTTTCTTTAAATTGAGGGGATTGGATTAATTGGCCTTCAAGGCCCTTCTGCTCTGGCATGTAGAATTTCAATGGTCTGCCTATTTTTTTCAGATCTCTATTTCTGAGCACCCTTCTACTGATTCGTGATACTTTGATATTTAATTAAATTCCTTTTATTGTGATGTGTATGGCATTAAAATAAAAGACATCATAATCTCAGTTTATTTATAATTGTATTTAACTCTTTCAAAGACCTTCAACATTCTTTTGTACTTTGAAACTTGCTTTCCTTTCCTGGTCATGGACATGAGCTTTAGCTTTAAAAAAAACTCCAAATAAGCTGTCAGTAACTCAGTAATTGTTAATATAACTTACTTAAGTCAAATGTTGTGAGTTTCTGTTGAATTCACATATGATTTTTAAAAATCTTATTCA
>JAQQSV010001915.1:21322-42743 GCA_028646515.1 Pseudochirops corinnae
AATATGCAAATGAGAATCAAATACACTTAATCTATGTGTTGTATAATGAACTTTTTTTTTTTTGCTTATTTAACAATAGGATTTAAAATCGAGAAGGAAACAAAATTACCATAACTTTTGACTATACTAAGGAAGTTTGTCCAGGAGTATTTAGTTATCCTAAGAGTTTCAATTAAGAAGTATTTTTCTCTACATATAATGAATAAGATTTTTAAAAATCATATGTGAATTCAACAGAAACTCACAACATTTGACTTAAGTAAGTTATATTAACAATTACTGAGTTACTGACAGCTTATTTGGAGTTTTTTTTAAAGCTAAAGCTCATGTCCATGACCAGGAAAGGAAAGCAAGTTTCAAAGTACAAAAGAATGTTGAAGGTCTTTGAAAGAGTTAAATACAATTATAAATAAACTGAGATTATGATGTCTTTTATTTTAATGCCATACACATCACAATAAAAGGAATTTAATTAAATATCAAAGTATCACGAATCAGTAGAAGGGTGCTCAGAAATAGAGATCTGAAAAAAATAGGCAGACCATTGAAATTCTACATGCCAGAGCAGAAGGGCCTTGAAGGCCAATTAATCCAATCCCCTCAATTTAAAGAAAAGAAAACTGTGCCTTAAGGTGCTTAAGTGACCTGCCCAAAGTAACACAGATCTTGTGAGTCTGTGTGATAAGTGAGTACAATAATTAGCAATTCTAAAAATGATCAGCATTTTAAAAATATGAAATCTATATTAAAGTCTTAACCTGGCATACTTAGAAAAATAGCTATTCTTTATTTTTAAGATTTCAACACATTAGTAACGTAAAGTACTTAAATTTCTGATTTTCAAAATAATTTCTAGAAGTTGGTTACATTTGCTACATGGCTACTGAGATGCTATAAGATAGCAATTTTCTCATCGCTATAGTATTTGTGACATTAATCATGGACATCTTGAAGTAACGTGACTCAAAAGGTTGGATATATTCTAGAGAAGTTTGTATATAGGACTACTTAGACAAATTTCATCTCAGTGACCAATGACCCAGATCAATACTGTTATTTCTTCTGTTCACTTGGTTCCCATATCTACACATGTAAGAAATTCTCATGTCAACTTGAGCTTTAGAAAAAAAAAATCATTCGTGGATTTGTTTCAAGAAAGCATGTATAAATTAAGAATGATATCCCTAAAATACATTAGACTGCTCAAACTGAAATTATAAATAAAAGTACTATCTTTTAAAATTAATATAATAAATGTTTTTCCTTTTTTTTACAAGATTCAACCTTTCTCAAAATTTCGCAGCATGAAGTCATCATCATGAATGATAAAACCACTTCAAATTTAACAAAATCCTATAGCTCATTTTAGTATGAAAATCTAAACATGAAGGTGAGCTCTTGCCTACCTCGTTGCTTACAGGCATTCTATAAGCATTATATGCATGGTATCAGTCTCAAACAGTGCTGACGTAGGCTTGTAAAGAGTAAGAAGCAATCACCTGAGTTGTCTGAAAGACTCACTCACAGCTGTCAATGGTGTTATCCACTTCCTGGTGAATGCTCAACGTTGGTTAAAACTACTACAGGTATTGGGGATCATATTTGTGGTGAAATTGTCAGTTTGTCTTCAGAGACTGATAAACACCCAATGTATAAATGTCAGCTATTGCCCATGTATTTAAATAAATAGATTGACAGGAGCTATATTTAGGAATTATTTTGTTGAACAAATACCCATATTTAAGACTGACGTGGTTTATCATTTTAAGTTATTTGACATAGTTAGAACAGACCAATGGAAAACACTCGGGAGCACAAATGCTTTACTGAGGTGGGGCAAGAACAAGAACAAAATAAGGTAAAATGTCTCCTTCAACCTTCATAGTGGTTAAGGATCAAGTGTTTCTCTTTTGTCAGATGTTCATAAATTGCTAGAGATACAGATGATAGCAGATAAAGGGTAATTGTTTCCTCCTGGTATTTGTTTTTCCCAAGAAAAAGGAACAACAAAAAATTTAAGATAACAATTCGGAATACTTTCAGATATACCTGCCATTCTTCAAATTAAAAAGTAGCAAAAATTAGGACAAAAATTAATTTGATAGAAAAATAATTTCTGTTTCTCTGTATCTCTGATTTTGACTCTGTTTTTCTCTCTGCATCTCTGTCTCTGTCTCTTTTTCTCTGCACAATGCCAACTGAACACGTCACAAATGCCTTGCTCAGATGCAACTAATGAGAAAGAAGTTTCTTAATGCTGAATCACTGACTAACAGATAGATCATTTCTAAACGCCAATACTGAAGTTTAAATTAGTACAGTTTTAAAGCCTGCTTTTAAGAAAGTTACTATGTACCTTTCTGCATCAAATACTAGTAGTAAACTCCTACTCACATTATGTTGTTGCTAGTCTTTGTCTTTTTTTTTTCATGTGGTCCTGTTTAAATTCTCACCTTGCTCTGCCCTTGTCATCAAGTCATTCAAGCACAAAGCAGGGAGCACGGGGAGTGTTTACTCATTTCCCAAGTCCATTATCTTACACATTAATCACTGGTCTGGAACTTTTGGACAATGCTGAATCTGTTACCTTTTTTTTTCCTCATTCTGGCTGCTTTACTCCTGGGTCTGATAATTCAACAGTTTCAAGCTGCACTTACACTTGATGACCTTTTCATCTGATTAACTATTTTTGTCTCTTTTTAAAATAACTCTGAGCATTTCTGTTCCAGTGAAAAACATGACAAGCTTGGATTTGTGAGATTAAACCCCTACATTTCAGCTACTGATTTGGAAAAGAGTGACTTTTTCCTTTTGGAGGACACAGGGTGGGGGTGGGGGGGATGAGCTCTTTTTTCCCCCCTCTCTGGTGTTAAAGTTTTATCACATTATATTTCATGAACAAAGAAACAATATTTAAAATAGGAACAACTTTCATTGGCTTTTTTTGGGGAGGGGAAGATGTTCAAATAATGAAAACACCTTTTTCCTTAAAAATATATAAGATTTTTGCATAATTAGGAAGGCCTACTCTGGGAATCCAAAGTTTAGCTTCAATAATGATTCCAAAACCAAAAGAAATAGATGTAAAGCTAGACAGCTGGAGGCTCTTGAACTATAGTTGTCAAAAGATTTGTTTGTGAAACATGCATTTTATTGCCTTGTATGCATGTTATAATGAGGCATGGACAACTGCAACATTACACTTACTGATTGCATTTCTTGTTTCAGCCAGTTTCCTTGTCCTCTTGCAATTAACGTTTTCCCAGATCACCCAAGGCTACTTTGTCAGAAAAAAAAATCTGAAATTCACATAAATGAGCAATGTCAATAGTTTAGAAAGAGTTTACTTAGAGAACAAAGGGCCCTTATGAGCCACTAGTGAGAAGAAATGGGGAAAAAATGAGTCCTCACAATGTAAGCCTTTTCTTCCATCGACTTGTTATCAAGCAGTTCGGGAGAGTCCCTCAAATCTGCATTAAAATACATTTCATTCCATTCACTCATTTGCATTAATTTCTCCCATTATATCTGAAAATGGCTGAATGTCTATCCCACACAATGCAGGAGCCTATCACAAGCCGCCATGGCTGCACCAGGTGCCAATTTACTCCTCTTAGTTCTTTTCATTCTGTTTGCTGATTCTGACAACTGGAGTTCTCCTCTCAGTCCAAGGGACTTTTCAATTGGATTTGCTTATGGTGACAAAATTGTTGCTTTGCTGAGAGGAGGGGGCTCTTTGACCGGGCGTCTATCACGCTGCCATGGGAAAGCAAGAGGCGAATGATTCTCAGTGGCTTCTGATTTCCAGTATTTGTTCAGCATTAGGCCCACTTATCTCCAGAAGAAAAAGCAACATGTAGAGGGAAAGTGACAGGCTGAAACACACTCGCTTGCTCGTTCATTCTCACTGAGCTCTGTATTCAAACAAGGAGGACCTATTACACTGAAAACTCCAGATCAACCTCACTCAATTATCACAGTTAATCCTTATAGCTCTATAAAGTAAATATTTCATTACAATTTCAAATAAACAGTCACCCAATCTAATGAAGCAAGAACTCAGAGTGGCAATGTCATAGAACTCGTTACCATCATCAAAGGAAAGGACACAGCCTTGTCTACTAATAATGAAAAAAAAAATGGATCCTGGTTTATTTAGGAACTCGAGGGTTTTGTTGTGATGTGTGTGTTTTTTAAAACATCCATTGACCTATTTATCTTTCCAAACACAATTCAATTATCAGAACACTAACTGTGCTTTTTTTTTAACTCTTTATTGATCATTCCTATTTCTGCTCCAAAACCATCATCAACATCTTTAATATCATCATCACAGTACTGATATGTCAATCCAAACCAAACTTTTCTCCTCGAATTCATTTCACTGACAAGAGATCTGGAATTTACGCAGTGTTTGAGAAGTTTAAATTATGATTCTCATCTCATAAACTCTTTTTTTCTCATTGGATTTTATATCTGAACCTGCACATTACATGTTCTTTTATTTCTTAAGTCTAAATTCTAAGAACAACACACATGTGCACGCGCACACACATACACACACATACACCTACCCTTCAGCTATTATTTTAATGAAATACCTTGATAAGAATTAGTTTCCCTTTAATATTTATATAATTCTATCAATAAGAATAGAGGAAGGCAAAGTATTTATAAGCTGTGTCCACCCCAAGGCATGTACTTTGAAGAACCTATTCAAAATATAACATGGGATTAAATGAACGTTGACGTTATACTATCTTTTTCTCTTCTGACTTAAAACAATGCAAGTTTATCAATGTTTATTATGGAACAACTACTCAGAAACAGTAAGTTGCAACACTTATCAATGTGCTTTCCACATAGTATGTCTTCCATAAATATTTCTTAAGTAATTAACTCCTACTGAGATGTCTTTTTTCTTTTCCGTGCAATTCTGTTTTCTACAAGGAATCTCACCTTTTATGGATATTTATATTTTCTCTTCAGAGAATGTTTTAAGGGAAAAAGCATCTGAAGACACTGATTACTGCCAATCTTAGCAGTATCTGAAATGTGTCGTAACTCACAAAAAAAAAAAAAAGAGGACTCCATTAGTAAGACGTGTTTAGAGAGTTTTGTTTTGTTTTGTTTCTCCCTAGTGATAATGATGGATTTGTTTTGTAGAGTGAATGAAATAAAAATCCATACCCCTTAATCCATATCTCCCTTCAAAAACAGCTGTCCAGGGTTAGAGGTTCAGTCTATAACAAAGGAATAGAGCAAAGCTCCCTTAAAAAAAAAAAAAACTAAATTTAAAAATTTGGAGATGCATTTTGGCAAGCCTGATGTCATCATCCAAAGAAACCCCTTATGTGCTTATTTATGACTTTGCTCACCTACACTCATATGCATATATTCCTGCATCTCAGGCATGGTAAGATAAAAAAAGAGTACCTGCTATAGAGTTAAGGACACCTAGGTTTGATTCCAGCTTTGCCAACATCCTGTGTGACCATGGGCAAGTCAATGAACCTTTCTATGATTCTATTTTGTCATTTGTAAGCGGGAATTGTACTAAATAGCTTCTAAGGTCCCCTATGCCTCTGAATCTATAATCTTAAGAATTCACAAACTTTTGAGGAACTCAGAAAAATACTCTGTTTTATTTTCATAGGTGGCTGAGTATGACTGGTGGAAGTAATACATACCAAAGAGAACTATTTTTCTTTCTGTTCTACTCGAGATCTTATACATAAGGGATAGAAGTCTGGTTGATATAGTAAATAGATTTTCCATCTGTAAATTTTACTCACAGAATTGCAAATACTTTGTTTTTAGGCATAAGATATATGAACTGTGCTTTCATTTGTTGATACCATATTCTCATCTTTTTATCACATTGCTTTGTAAACCATGGGAAAAAAAAAAACTAATGAACTTATCAAATTATCAGTAATGTGTGAAACTGATCAGTAAGCAAGTAAAAAGTACAAAGGGACAAGCTTAAAAGACATCTCTACTCTAATATCCAAAGCTTTGTTTTTATAGATGGTCTATTTCCTTTAAATTTATAGTAGTACACCTTTAAAAATCTACTAATTCTTCTTTCTCAATGCACAATTGGGCTCCTCCACCCCCCCCCCCCAACCATTATCATCCAGGTTAAAACATTTCTCTTCATTCTACAGCCAAATCTCATAATGCTTTGCATTTGTTTACTGAAGTCTTTTCCTCATCTGACTTCATTTTTACACTCCTATAGTCAATGCAGAATGATGGGATTAAAAATAAAACAAAACCTTGGGTTATGCTACTTTTCTTGAAATTTACACATTATACTTCATTTCCGCAGATGATTCTTCAACCAGTCTGATGTTTAATATAATATACACTTATTCTCTCTCTCCGTCTCTCTCTCTCTTTCTCTGTCTGTCTCTCTCTTTCTCATTTTCTGTGTTTCAGTTTCCACTTCACTATTTAGTGTCTCCTTCTACCCTGAAATTTTGTGCTTCTCCTTCCCACATGCAAAGACACTTCATAGAACTCTTTTCGACCCCTGGAAATAGAGATTGTCTCATTCTTTGTGTTCGTATCCCCAGCACCTAGAAGAATTTCTGGCACACAGTAGACACTTATTAAATGACTGGCTGATGCTTATGCTAAGCTTTCTCTACTTTTTTAGATGAGACTATGGAGCTGTGACTAGTAAATTTTCTTCTCCATGCTATAAATTTTCAAAATCATCTTGAATCTCTAGCAGAAGTAATCCCATGGAGCACATTGAGGATGAGCATGTGAACTATCCAATGTGCACGTCCATTCCAATGGAACTGGACCACATGGGATCATCCCTGTTACACATCTATTTTATGTGTGTGTATGAATGTTTCTCCTTACCCTGCTCCCCCCACCAAATGCATGCCACTTTACTTTTGTCTTTTGTATTACCAGTGCCACAGGCATTGTAGGCATTTCACAAATGCTTATTGATTGATTCAATCATTGAAACTTTCAGAACAAAAGTAGGAAAATAAAACTGCATGTGTATATGTTACCCATGTGATACTGATGAAAATCCTAAGAACCTAGAAGGCAGAAACCAATTTATGCTTATATTTTGCTTTGCAGAGTTTTGAATAATTAAGTGATCACTAGGTTTATAAACAACATCTTTAAGAACCTATTTTTCATACTTTAATATTTCAATAGTCATGTCTGCCACCTTCAAATGGCAAATGAAGGCTATATAAAATAATCAAAATAGGAAAGAGGAGCTCATGATTGATCAGCAGATAATTTGGCAAAAGAAGCTAATTAAGAATCAATTAACTGCTGATTAATTGCCTAGGAAGCTAGGTGACACAATAAAGTACTGGTCTTGAAATCAGAAAGACCTGAGTTCAAGGTCAACTTCAGATATATACTAACTAGGTGATGTTGGCCAAGCCATTTATCCTCCCTGAGTCTTGGCTTCCTCATCTGTAAAATAGGTATAATGGTAGCACCTAACTCCCAAGATTGATGTAAGGGTAAAATGAACTATTTGTGAAACACTTCATAAACTTTAAAGCACTATAGAAATGCTACTTATCGTCTACCATTATGACTGCTACTACTAGTACTACTAATATATCTATAATGGTCTGTAAGGTGTATGAGCAAAGAGTATATCCACACCAATGAATCTCCAGATCTTTTAAAGTATTAAAAGAAAGAGGATAAAGTGTAAGAAAGAAGTAAAAATGATCACAGAACATATTTGTCAAAGAAAGTGACACACTTTCAAGATTTTACCCAATTAACTCAAAATAAAAAGCTGTCTTTCTATGACTACCCTTCATCAATTAAAACTAAAGGCTAGGAGAGTCCACAATGATTTCTAAAGTACCAAAAATGCTAGTCAATGATGGTCTTCATTACTTTAAACTCCATTTAGCATCATCCTAGCTCATTGCCTCCCAACTTATAATTTGCTCTTCATATACTTCCATTATCACCTTCCCATTAGATTGTAAACTCCATGAGGAAGGGATTGTATTTTCCCATTTATGCTATGTACATAGTAAATAATCAATATATGTATATTTGTTGAGTATCTAGACTTCAGATTGTCAAAGTGTGCAAAAAGCTCCACATTACTTCTTCCAAGACAGAACTGGGAGTTATATGAATATCATATTTAGAGAAATTACTATGTACATAAGTTCATGCTCACTAAAGGTTCTCAGTGCCTAGGGAAAATAGATGATTGAATAAAATATCTTTGCCATACAGGTCAACTCACAAAAATTTTCATTCACTGTTTCCTAAAAAGCCTTTTTTTCTTAAAAGTAATGAAAGGCAGAAAAAATTTGCCAATTTCATGTAAGATTTAATATTTCAATTAAGTTTAGTTCAATTCAACTAAACAAATATTTATTTAAACATCTACTATGAAAACCATTCAGCCTCTGACCTCAGGGAGATTACAATCTATACTTTTGAAATCAAATCAATGTATAATCTATTGACTGAGGAAAAAACATAGTAGGATAATGTCAGCAACAGAGGTTTTCATTTTGGCAATATCTAAACCAATTCATTCATAATTGATCATATTGACAATATCTGATAGAATTGGTCTTATTTTTGTCAAACTATTTATACTATGATTTCCCTTCCTTTTGGGGTTAAGGGGCACTAATTTTCTACTATGAAGGAATAGTTTTTGTAAGGAAATTTGGAAATAACAGTGCCAACTGGTATACTGGTATTTAGCAATCACATTATTTTGATATTTTATTCCTCATATAATAATTGAAACTATGTACTTTATGATACCTAAATTGATTGTCTAAATTTCATTTTCAGGTATGAGAAATTCAGAGCCATAGTTCCTTGGGATATTATTCAATTTTTTTTTTACAAACACAAAACAGTATTGTGACTTTGCTGTCATGTTTGCAATCTAAGTCATGACATTATTTGGGGGGGGGTAATATGGGGAGAGAAAGCACAAGAGAATGTAAAGAGTATCTGAATTCCTACATAATAAAAATTAATCATGGTGAATTGCTTTGGGGAGAATCATACACTTGACCCAAGTTGAAGACTGAAATATTAATCCATTTCCATGACAGAGATCAAGCTTCATAGTCGCTTTTTATCCTCCTCATAATAGAAGCAACAGTTGTAAACCATAATGTTATAGTTCAAACAATGCCCCCCCTAAGACTTCAAATTTATTATAGCATTCATCTCCAAGACAAAAGACCTGGTGTAGGAAAAAAAGCTCTTTTTAGCAAAAAGCAAGGTTGTTATTTATGGCTCAGATGCGAAGAATGAGTTTAGGGAATTTATCAGAGATGAAGGTATGAAATGTTTTAGCTTGTTCTTCTCTCTCTAATCCATAAACCATTTTCTCAGCCACCCAAGTGAATTCTAATGGAACAGGAGTGATGAAATAATATTTTCCTAGCCTTTTAACACTTTGCCTACTGTGTGATTTGGGGGTGGATAGGAAGAGTATGATATTCTAAGATTACAGATCTAAATATAAAAAAGAAAACAAATTTGTTATTGTATTGTGTAAACTAGCCTCCTGGGAAGCTCACAGTAGGCACTTACTAAATGTTTCATAATAAATTGAATTTTATTACTAACTCTTCAGAATAAAAAACAGTGTTATTTAGGACTAAAAGATAAAGTTATTATTTCAGCAAATCTAGTAGCTTTCATAGATATTCAAATAAATGTTCTAACCTCTTTTTCATTAACTCCAAGTCCTTAATTTTCACCAAGTCATAAGATGACAGATTTTGAACTGAGATGGCCTCTAGAGATCATTTGACAGAGAAGACTAATGAAGCCCAGAAAGGTTGTGTAATCTAGCCAATGACACACAGCTTCAATTCTGCGTTCTACTTTAAAGGTACACGACAATATGCTAAGTACTATTTCTAGTAAACAAGTTTTCTCCTTGTGAAGAAAGTGGAAGGTTTTTTTTTTCTTTGCTCTTACACTGAATAATTTGTCACAAATCATTAGTTTGCCCTCTATCTCCTTTATCCAATGGTCATTACCTATCTATGGAAAAACTATGCATAACTCTAAGGTGCTATGAGATCAATTAGAATTAAAAATATTTTTGATCATGACAAAACTTCTCAGGGAGTACATTTCATTCTGCAAGCAAAAACGCATCTTATATATATTTGTTTCTTTTTTAAAATCAGAGGAAATTGAAATAGCAAGGGGAAATAGCACAATTTTAGGGAATTTGTTTTTCAGTGCTATGGAACTAAAGTAACTTTAGGTATACTTCCGTGGTCTCTAATATAATGAACAAACTCACATTTCTGATAATTCATAAGAGACAAGTAATTTCAGAACAAAGAAGCCAGCTGGAATAAAATTTATCTGATATGGAAAAATCTTTAAGCTAAAAACCTTTCCTGGCATTGTGTGATGGTTGCTATACTACTTCTTTTGTTTGCCAAATACCATTTAAATTGCTAAAACAGATTAAGGAAAATGTTTAAAAAAATCTGGAAAGATTATTCAGGCATCACATTTGTGGATTAAAAAAAACAACAACAAAACCCACAACTGTGATAGATGTTTAACATCCTAAATTGTTATTACTAAATTTCTGAAGGTTCTGATGTTTTTCTTTTCTTTACTTTTTCATACTGTAGTTCCTGAACTACAATTTACATCTGTATTATACTACTTTTCCCTGACATAGAAATGAAAGTTAATTAGTTTCTATGACGACCTGCTGCATGAAAGGACCATAGGTTCTTTCACATTTGTAAATACATACCAACTTAGTATTCAGAGTGCAGAGTGTCAAAGCATTAAGTACAAATACTATGCATTTGTTTGTAGTTAGACAGAAAAGAGATTTAAATCAGATAATTCATTTGAGTGTTCACTGTCCAAAAATATTCTAAATTTGACACCAAAGTCATATAAACATCATTTTTTAAAGTCGAGGATTTGTTTCGAAAAGTTTTTCCATAGGTATATCTACCTGTAAAACAATTTTCATGAACCCATTACACGAAATGCTAGAGTGTTGTATTGTTATTCTAATAGTTGCAAAAATCTCAACATGGCTTCTGTTAAACTTTTCAACTTCAATAAAGAATTCCATTCACTCTGTGAAGATCTTGTTCTTTCTAGTGCATTCTATACAAATCAGTACTGAGGTTCCTAAATATCAAAACGACGCCTAAATCAGCACAGCATCATTTAAAAATTTTATCTTTGACTACAATGGTAAAAAGTGATACTTCTCACATTGCTATTAAAAATATTCTCTCCTTCCCCAACCCCTGCTTTCGGAATACATAATTGAAAATTCCTTAGAAATAAAGAAGTCACTGGAGGTGGGAGGACAACAAACATTTCAGTTACTAGTTAAAATTAACATTAGGAGGTAGGGTCATATGCATAAAAGCCTTCACCAAAAAGGAGGTGATTTATATGCAAAAGAGCATTTTACCACTAAATTCCAGTAAAGTTTTATTATTCACTATTTTATCCATACCAAATTCTTTCTATATGATGAGGGAAAGCAAGCTGTAATACATTATGCTTTGAGATTCCAATCAGAAACCTATAAACAATGTATAACTTACAGATGCCCTTCAGTGCATTAGAATACTTTTAGTACAGCTTTAAAATTTTAAATCAATTCTGCCATTCACACCATATTATTTATCTTCAATTTCTCCACATTTTAAATGTCACTGTGTCATATTAAGTAATAAAAAGTTTAAAAGATTATAACCTGAACTTGGCTGAGATTCACTTCCATTTCTATTCCAGACATCCTTAACTGCTTCCATTTACATGATCACTAATAGAATGGAGGACTGTTCGTTTGTTTGTATGTTCTGTACTCTTAAATTCCCAAATTTCATCTGCTGGATTGATTACAAGACCTTTTCTAAACAATGCCACCTTACATAAGTCAATTCTTTATAAAAAGGAGGCATCTTGGGTATAGGAAATAGAGAGTTAGAATCATCATCAAATGAGCTAAATAAGAGTCTTGCTTCTGACAAATATTAACTGTGTGGCAAATTGTAAATTTCTTAACCCCTCAGTGTCCTAAACCATCCTGTAAGACTGCTAAGTTACATATTTGATGCTGATGTTCACTGGCAAAAGAGCCCTGGGTATTCTTAACACTAAAGGTGATTTAATGAATGAATGTGAATTAGTGAATAAATGAAAGTGAATTAGTGAATAAAAAAATAAAGCTCCAGACTAAAAATCAAAACTACCTAATAACATATGTTTTATTAGGTCATAGATTTTAAAATGGTAGGAATCTTCAATGTCATCTAGCCCAACTCTTCATTTTACAGTTGAGGAACCTGTGGTACAACTGTATTTAACATCTGAAGACCTGAGTTTAAGTTCCTTTTCTGTCAATTACTATCTGCATGATCTCTAGCAAGTCATTTGACTTTCCAAGTTTTCCTCATGGGTAAAGAGGCTGGACTAGAAGTGGGCTATGTGGTCTTATCTAGCTCCAGATCTATGAACATATTACACTATTTCTAGCTCTGTAATTTTGAGCAAGACACTAAGTTTCTTCAGTACTTATTCATCCTAAATAAAATGAGTTGACTGAACTAGATAATCTCTAAGATCCATTATAGCTCTAAATCATTGATTCTGTGAAACTGAAGCCCAGAATAGTTGTGACTTTCCCAAAATCACAAAAATAATGACAGAACATGTTAAATCAGATTACTTTCAGTATCATCTTTTAACTACCACATGATGGAGAGACACATAGTAGGCACAAATCAGTATTGCCACTAATAACTTATTTGTAAGAATTGGTTTAAAAATATCATTCAAAATGGAGTTATCCATATTGGAAAGGCTAAAAACTACATGAGAACCAAAGAAATATTGAAGTTCTGAGAGGAAATTATCCAGCACCCTAGATGGAGCCGCTGCAGTGGATCCAAATGGAGAAGAGGAATAAAAATTGCCCAAGAAGCCACATGCAGGCTGTACTATACACAGAAATTACACATCTTATACTCCAAGAAAATCTTATTCTTTCTCATATAAAGCATAGGGATAGGCCAAAGTAGCATTTAAAGACTGATTAAATTGTATATCCCACAGGAACAAAACTTAAGTCCTACAAGTAGTCAATGGAAGCAAATATTCATTTAAAAATTATTTGGCTAACAAGTTTGGTTATATTATCTCAAGATGACCCTCAAAATAACTATTATATCTTCTTTTTACCTCATGGTGGCAATATGAATTTTCAGCCTCTCTATAGGCTAGTAAAAGCCATATAAACACTAGCAATTCATGACTAACATCTGTACAGAAACAACAATAATCTACTGTCAGCAGAATGCCCAAATGCTTCTGTTGCTCCAATCTAATACAAACCTTTCCTTAGCTACAAGGATTTTCTCTTACCCCATTCTCATTAGAATGGAATTTGTGTTAACTTCCATGTACCACGACTTACTAATAGGATTGCTAGCAATTATTATACCGAAATGAAATCAGCACAAACTATTAGATCTGTTTAAACAAGTTAAAAATAAACCTTGATTAAATGTTCTTTTATAAGAAACTGCTCATTAGAGCTGCATGGCCTTCAGAAAAATTGGTGTTTCATTAACATCAAAGCATGATTTGAGTTTAAACTCCTTTGCTTCAAAAGTTATGTATAAAATAAGTTTGTTTTTTTTTTTAAATATATACTGGATTAACAAAAGTCATGAGAGATGATCAGGGTTATCTATTTATTCAGTAGGAAAACATCTAATCTGAATATGGGGAATATTAATGACAAGATCGCCAAAGAGAATTTTACCCAATATGACCTACCAAGTTTGTTCTCAGCTGAGACGCCCATACAGCTAGGAGATATCTGAGTTAGAAAAGCATCCCAGGTATTGATATGCAAATGAGCACATGCAGCTTAGAATCGCTGTCTTCAGTCCTGCCACAGACAAGTAACTTTTGAACCAGTGTAGTATATTTTGAGGCAGGTATGCAGCTAGAGACACCTTTTCACTTGTTATAACTTATCAGAAGGCTCTAGAGACCTGACCTCATAGAAATTATGTTCTTTGGGCCAGATAACCTAACATAGTAAAGGTACATGTAGTGGTTAGCTATGGATTTCACATATGTCACATAAAGCACATCGAAAGGATTTCAGTGCCTGACTAAAATCCTTGTTGTGTTTTTCTTAATTCAAAGACTTTTTTCCTGCTCTTCCTGCCCTTCCCTACCCCCACTCACATAAACTTAGCAAAAGTGATCTCTCCCTCCCCCACCCTCACTACAAAGAGAATCAGCAAAATATGGACTATGGTAATCAAAATAGTGAAGTGATTCAGATCACTGGTGTATACCAACCCACAGGCTGAAGAAATTTGAGTTCATCATTAGGACAACCTGTTTCAAAAGTAATACTAGATTTGAGAGACCAAATCTAAGACCCAGCATACTGAGAACAAAAATAACATACAGCCCAAAAGAATAATGAAAAGCAAATAAATAATAATTTGAACAGTCTAACCCTATTAGATATGTATATTTTGAAAAAAAGTTTTCCATAGAGGTTTTTTTTTTTCTGAACAGTGCTTGTATTATTCTGAACAGATCACACAGTAATTACTACTGTAACTTAATCTGTGCATATCTGCTGATATCCTCTACAGTATACTTGCCACTTTGCCGACATCAGTAATATGAAAATGTTCTGGTTTTTAAAAGGAACAAACCTTCTAGTTTAAGTAATTAATATTCCTTAATTAAATGCACCAAGGCATAGACAATGAATTCTTTATAAAACCGTGAGCATGCCTAAAAGCAACAAAGTCACACTTTTGTGAAAGCATTTTTCGTGTGTATTTTGCACAATTTTTTAAAGTTTAACCTCTGTAGATCAATGTGCTTCCTTAAAAGACTTTAATAAATTAAAGTGCAGAGAGCTTTTTTTCACCAGGCAGAAAAAGCTGATGAGACAGGTTTAGTTTAATCTCAGGCAATAGAAGTCATTAACTATTCTCTCAGGGATTAAAATATAGCTTGGCCTTTTCTTCTCTCACTTATCATTAGCATCACTTTAATCTCCCAGCGTTTCACACTGCTATTTTAATCATTACTTACTGCCTTTTGACAAGTGCAGAACATGCTTTTTCTCATTGAGGCAATATCCTGGTTTTAGCTGACAAATGTAGGACATAATGTAAAAATATCAAAGTGACATCTCTTAAACACACCTTCATCATAAAAATCTCAAAAGTTACAATATTCCTTTGTCTAATGTTTCCCCTGAAATTATCATTTGAAAGGTTTATATCTTCAACAAAGGGAAAAGTTTCTTCTAAATAACACATACATACATACACATACACATACACACACACACACACACACACACACAAACTACTTTCAAGGAAATATGCTGAGCAAATGAGTTCCAAAAATATGTACATTAATGCTTATACATTAATGCTCTATCCAAGATATATAGTCATGAACTTCCAAGTATTTATAATAGGCAGAATACTATTTCAATGGAACTTGTAACAATCAAATATATTATCATGAAATGTTGACCTTATTATCATTTTTATGCTCCATAATTGTATTCAGCAATGCTAGTGTCCCAGAAAGGACCAAAAAGAAGAGCTACAAAGACTTTTGACCAATTTGGTACACCTACCCCATTGCAGATGCTCAGAGAATACTGCATAAGCATAATGTTTAGACTGAAGTGCATGTAGGGGGCAATTAAGTGATATTAGTCAGCTACAATAAAAACCCCTGAAAAGGTTTTCTCAAGGGCTATACATTTGAATTAAACCCTTGCCTCAATTATAGTTTTAGAGACCATATGCTATATATTAATGTCTTTTTAGATATATATAGATATGGAGTTCAGTTTGTGGAATCTGAGGAATCCTAGTGACATAAATATGAAGAAGATAGCAAATTTCAAAATCTATCTCATGGGATTCCCATGAATAAGTGCAAGAGTTTACAGCAGCATCTTTTCAATACCTTATCTTAACTCAAAAGGAAACTAATAAAAGATTTCATAATTATAAAAATTGAATTACTAAACTGACACACCAGTTCTCTTTTTCATAACAGTTTCTAACATTTGGCCCCAAGCCCTTTAATCTAGTCCATCTGTAATGATCTCATAGGACTTTCAACCATTATTTAACTGTTAGAAGAAAAAAATATGTTGCACTATATGTTTCGACAATAAAATCCCTTCTTAAGCTTCACAAAGCAGAACAATTCATTATTTGATCTCTTTCCAGGTTCAAAGTCTGTCTTATTGCAGAACTTCAAAGAAATATGTAATCAAAGACAAACAGCTGTGAAAACAATCTTTTATTACTTTATTATCATCGAGAATATATCTTTGGAATAAACCAATGGAAATGGCATACAAATAATCTCCGTAAAGGTTATTTTGTGTTTGTTCTTAAAATATGCAAGTTTATCTTTATTTAACACTTTAATTTTGTTTCCTATGAACTGTGTGATAGTACAACTCAATCTCTCTGCATTGTCTCTCAAAAGAACTAGTGAAATGCTCAAAAATTAAAACAATATTTGAAATGACTGGCGTTTCCTTCATTTTAAACTGCTATCATGGTGGCTATCTTGTTCTATGACGGCAGTACTTACTCTAAAAATATTGTAATATTTCATTATTTCAAAGCTGTTTGTTGAGATTTACTATTATCTTCATTCTGCTAATATGAGTTAAAACCATCTCATATTTCTGACTCCAGACATAAAATATATTACTATGCTCTTCTTAAAAGAAAACAGGGGGAAAGAAAGTCCAGTATACTAGATGATCCCCCAAAGTGGTAACTTCACTACAAAAATTATTTTATGTAAATGATACCTTCATGACTCTACTTTTTAACATGGAAATTGAGTGCATCCATTTGTAAATATTTTGACAGTTTTGAGTGTTCCCTTTTGATTGTGAGCAATCTGTTTCATTTGCTGCCACAAAAGACAGTCTACAGAATTTGCATCTGGATGCATGGACCCAATGTCAAGCGTACTACTACAATTCCTCAAGTGGTTTCCTACGATCCCCTCCATCCATTTTTCTTATACAATACCAGATCTTGTTTCCAATAAGAGATGTCTGAAGGCACCTTTCAATCATCATTTTCTACCAAATTAATCAGTACATTCCATGTAGAAAGCAGGATCAGAAAAATAAGATTCCAAACCATGAATTAAACTTAAATTTTGGTTGGCACAGCTCCAACAAAGCCTGAGTTATGATAACACAGCACACCAACTTAACAAGTATTCTATAAATGAGGGGTATCTGGGCATATAAACTAGATAAGTCTACTGTATTAAAGATATATAGTACATTAATATCTTTTCATATTGTCAGAAGTAAGGGAAATGACTATATAAGTGATTGTAGATTCAGGTTGTTATAGAAAAGTTCTCAGAAAAGAAGCCCTGATTAAGGGTCTTGAGTGGAAAAAGTTTAAGAAGCCTGTTTAAGTTTAAGAAAACCAGCATTTTACTATATGAGCAAAGTATCATCCAAAGGTCACAGGTAGTAAAATGTCAGAAGTAGGATTAAACCCCAAGTCCTTTAACTCTAGCACTAGCCTTCTTTCCATTTTAACATATGGTTACTTAAAACTAAAGCTGAAGGAGGTTTAAGTTCCCTCCTCTACCCCATCCTAACGTCATGTATTGGAGGTCTCATGATCCTTGCACTGTATCGAACCTACAAGAAGCATTCTGACAAATGGAGAAAGGCCATATAAAACACATTTTATTGGTCATTATTTAGATCCCTTTAAAGATAATTATAGGAAGATCCCAGTTCAGTCTAGTAGTTAGAGAACTCTCCTCTCTGAGGCAGATCTGGGTTCAAGTCTCACCTGTAATACATATTGTCTTATGCTAGGCAAGTCACAAGTAGGGCTTTAGATAACATTCTAAAATTAAATTATGGCAAAGAGCTCGACCTGCCTTTGTAGAAGCAGTTCTCTGATTTAATATAAGGGATTTCCTTATATTAAAATCGCAGGTTTAGTATCAATCCATGTTTGCATATACATAAATACATATATGTATGTATGTCTATATATACACATATACATATGTTCATTTGTACTTAAATGTGTGTATATGTATGTGTGTGTGTGTGTGTGTGTATATATATATATATATATATATATATATATATATATATATATATATATATATATATAAAGTATTTGGATCATTGCATGATTTAGAGCAAAAAAGGACTTCAGCTCTCTTGATTTATAGATGAAGAAACTGAGGCAGCTAGGTCTGTGGTACATAAAGCATGAGACCTAGAATCAGGAGTATCTGAGTTTAAATCAGGCCTCAGACATTTACTGGCTGTATGACCTTGGGCAAGTCACTTAACTTCCCTTAGCCTCACTTTCTTCAACTGTAAAATGGGTATAATAATAGCATCTACCTGTCAGGATTGTTGTGTGGATAAAATGAGATAAATATTTGTGAAGTCCTTTGCAATCCTTAAAGCATTATACAAAACACTAGCTATGATAATGAGAAGGGCAGCTAGGTTGCATAGTGGATAGAGCACTGGGTCTGGACTCAGGAAGACTCATCTTCCTGAGTTCAAATCTGACCTCACACACTTACTAGCTGTGTGACCCTGGATAAGTCACTTAACCGTGTTCACCTCAGTTTCCTCATCTGTAAAATGAGCTGGAAAAGGCAATGGCAAACCATTCCAGTATCTTTGCCAAGACAACCCCAGTTGGGTTCATGAAGAGTCAAATGCAATTGAAATAACTGAACAACAATGACGATGATGACGATGACGATGATGATTAAACCGAGTATGAGAGCAAGACTTGCTATACTTCACACTAACAGTTAACAGGCAAAGTCAGAATGTAAACCTAAGACTTTTTATTTTGTGTCTTGTGTGCTTCCCAGGACTCTATGCTTCTTTGAATTGCCTTAGGTGTAAAAAAGTAATGTCTGAGTTGAAATGATCAGACTTCTATTTATGTTACTAAGATGTTTTGAAGGTCTTTATCAAGAGAGTGAGGAAAGTAAAGAAGCCACAAGGGATAACTTAATCAAATTAAATTAATTTTTTCTCAATGCAAAGTCAACTTAACCAGAAATTATAAAACTGTATAGCATAATAATTATTATGCCACATCTTAACAATACGTAATTTAAAAAATTCTGGGGGAGCCTTGCCAGCCAAATATAGAATTAATTAAGGAAACAGAATAGGTTTTTTTTTTTTTAAACCATGACCCTTTATTACAAAACAATCCAGTTTTACAGGTTTCTTAAATAAACAGTAACAAAATTAGAAATGAATTTAATAGATAACTCAATTTGTACAAAAGGTAATTCCTAGCTTGTGAGTTCTATTCCATCATAAGTTAATCAGTGCGGGAAGGGGGAAACAATTCTCTCACTCTAGTTTTGGGTTAATTAAGTACTAATTTGACCAAACATTTTTCATGCTTTTCTCAAAGTCATTTATGCTTTCAGCACTCTATATGATGTATAATATAATATAATATAATATATTATGTATACAATATTATATATATATGTGTGTGTGTACATATATATAAAATTTAGCATTAGCAAATTTCTTTCATCTTTTGCAAAGTATGAGGAACTGGTCCTTTGTCAATTTTTTGTTTGTTGTTTACTCATGTTTCAGTCACATCTGACTCTTCATAACTCCATTTGGGTTTTCTTGTCAAAGATGCTGGAGTGCTTTGCACTTCCTTCTCCAGCTCTCTTTAAAGATGAGGAAACTGAGACAAACAAGGTTAAGTAACTTGCCCATGGTCACATAGCTGCTAAGTGTCTGAGGCAGGATTTGAACTCAAATTTCCTGACTCTAGGCCTGGCACCCCATCCACTTTGCTACCTAGCTATCCCTCCTTTGTCAAATGCTTCATACTTAAATTTAAAAGCTTTACTAGGAAAAAAAGTTCAATTTTTATGGCTACTGTTTTAGATATTTTCAGAATCAACTCTTGTTTAAAACATTTAGAACTTGGCTATGTTACTTAGTCATATGGTCATCACAGGGATTGCAATCTGTGAGTTTCATTCAGATATGTGGGAAAATAACTAAATGGAATTTAAGGGTTTGGCTAACCCCACAGAATAATTTGAAACATTCTATTTTTAAGAGGCATTTATATATTATTTGTATTCATTATACCAATGAATAGCAATTATATTTATTCAACATTCACAAGATTAGACACTGGGAAAGAAGACAGGAAATATGTAATTCTTTGATCTCCTTTTGTCTTCATCATATTTTCACCTAAGTGACTTGCTTTTACTTAAACTTATTAAGAATCAAGTCATCACTGGACAAACTTTCATTTAAAATTTTTAGTACTTATATATAATTTTATGTCAGCATTTTCACATACTTCATCTTTATCACTTAACGCAATTAAGAAAAGCTTACATGTTTACTTTAATTGGATTGAACTCATTTTCTTTCTTTAACTCCTTCCCTATATTGCCATACAAAACTGGAAAATCAGAATTATATTAAACCATTTTACTTCTCAGGACTCTTATAAATTCTGTTGCGTCTTCCTAAAGATCTCTTTTGTGCATTTGAGACTTTCACTGGAGCATCTCATCTTTCATTGATTTAAATATCTCATCCAACATGCAATTTTTTCCCCTCTTATGTTTGTTCCCTTCTATAAAGCCTGAGATGATATAAGTTCCTCTCCATCAGTTTCTTTCTCCCATACTCAGAAATACGACCATCTTGTCATTCTTAAACTGCTTCTTTCTATCTTTCAAGAAAATTAATTTAGGATCTACCTGTTCCAGAAAATTCTATTTGATTAAGAATGAATCACTGGCTGACATACTACCAATAATACCCACACTTTTTTACTGAGTCTCTTGTCTATATTTTTTATGAATTTTTCCCCTAAATGTGACTTTATGTATGTGAACACTCTTCTCTACGTCTATGTCCTCAAAAGCCAAATAAGAGGATTTGACACTGAGTAATTAAAAGCCTTACCTTTCTGTGTATTTATCTCACTCCTAGAGTTCAAAGGGTTTAAATAAGCATTCTAGAACTAAAAAGGATCTTGGAAAATATCTAGCGCTGCTTTCTTTTTTAATATGAAGAACAAGGCCTAGGGATATAAAAGTAGCTCACTCACAGTCATCTAGAGCCAGAACCAAAAACTAGATCTTAATATGCTATTTTTTTCTTTTCATTCAATAATATTATCTTATATTTTAGTATTCTGATAAATTGAGTCAAAATTTCAATATACTTTAATGTATTAAATAATTAAATACAGCATAAGAGAAATGTAATTTATATACTTTCACACCTCTATCAAATGGG
>JAQQSV010001916.1:0-21421 GCA_028646515.1 Pseudochirops corinnae
TTATTGGAGGCCCCGGGTGGGGGTGCTCTGACTGTGCTCTCCTCTTCTCTCTCTTTGCCGTGATCTTTCTTTTCCCCAAAGAAGGAATCTAGGGTTTGGGTGCTGTCCTTACTTTGCTTCTTATGCTTATTTTTACTCATGGTTGGTCAGTCCGTGACTTTTTTTTTTTAATCTCTATGGGGCTCTGCTTGCAGAAGGGAAAGCTCTGTCCCAAATCACTGGGGTCCTCCCGGCTGCCATAGCTCTCAGGAAGGTGCTGGGACCCCTCCTACTTACTTCTGGCTCACTGGATAATGAAGACTCCAAGACCGAGGCCCAAGACGGCGATCCGGTTCCAGGCTGCTCAACGCGAGAGCACTGGCCTCAGAACAATTGCTTAGTCCCCCTGCTGTCTGCAGGCCACCAGCGGTAAGCTGCAATACGGAGGCAGGTGCAAAACCTCTGCCTTTCACTTTTCCACTCTGGAGGCCTTTCGGCCGGACTGCTCCTCCCTCCCAACTGTGCAAACTCCACTGACCTAGTTCTGAACGCTGCTCACAGCTGCTGCTAATCTGCTCACCAGAGAGGCTCTTCTACTCCTCCCTTCCAGCCACCCCTGGGGCACAGCCGTGGCTTCAGGCCAGGCTGGTTTAGGTTTGTAGTGCTGATATGGTTCCTCGTAGCCGAGCTGACTTTAGTGGGAAGTGTCTTTGTGTGCGTTTTGGAGTTCTAGGATTGGTTTAGAGTACTATTCCATGGGTATTTTGGGGTGGCTATGTGAGAGCTGCGATATGTTGCTGCTGCTACACCGCCATCTTGGCTCCGTCCAGAACAGAAGTTCTTAACATGAGGTCAGTGGACATTCAAAAAAGATATTTTGATAATTTGAAAATACTTCAATACAATATTGCATTTCAATATAATTAGTTTCTTTTGTAGAACTGTTTTATTTTATGCATTAAAAAACAGTATTCTGAGAAAGGGCACACAGGCTTCAACAGATACAAAGGGATATATGACATTTACTCAGAAAAAGTTAAGAACATCTTCCCTAAAAAGAAGAGTCAATAACTGTTTGCTTAATTCTTGATGACTCACAGAGAGGAGTGCTGAAATAATGTCATTGAACCTGGGCTTGAGGGTATATGTCTGTAATTCCTACTACTGGGAAGATTGAAACTGGTGCATTATTTGAGTTTTGGTGTTCTGAGCTACAGGATTAATGTAGATTTGCACTAAACGTGGTCCCTATTTGATAAGCCCCTGAGAGTCTGGGCACCAAGCTTCCAAAATAGAGGGCACCAAGCTAGGTCACTTGGTCAAGGTTGGAACAAAGCAAGTAAAAGTGTGGCATTAGGCCTGTCAGTGGTCTCTGGACTTTCAGCACAGACAACACAGACAAGACAAAGAAACTCAATCTCAAAACAAAACAAAAGAGGATAAATGAATATATTTAAAAGTGGAAAGAAATTTAGAAGGAGGATGCAAATGGGGAAATTTTGTTACTATCTTGTTACCTCTAATTTATACTTTAAAAATTGTACGTAATAAAAGTCCATGGTTTCATATACAATGTCCTTTCTTATTGTTTGTATATCAAAATGTTTGTATTTGTTTATGATGATTAAAGTTCATAATGAAAAAATTTAAATGGAATAGACAATAACATTTGCCATGAGCAAATCTCAATGAATTTCAGAAGACAGCTTTAGTAGACTTATGGGTTGTTAAATCATTTCAGTTGTATCTGACTCTTTGTGACTCCATTTGGGCTTTTACTGCCAAAGATACTGGAATGGTTTTCCTTTTTTTCCCCTACAACTTATTTTGCATATAAGGAAACTGAGGAAAACATGGTTAAGTGACTTGTCTAGTAGCTTGCTCACAAAACTAGTATGTGTCTGAGGCCAGATTTGAATTCATGAAGATGAGTCTTCCTGATTTCAAGCCCAGTTCGCTATCTATTGTGCTACCTAACTGTCCCAGGTTTATAGGTCTGAAGGATAAATTTGTCTGTATTCTGGCATTTAGGGAGTCTAGTTTTATTTCATTCAAAATTCTGCTTTTAATAGCTTTATGTTATCATGGGCTTTTCAGCTGACACTGAAAGATAGAGTCAAATCAGGCATGTGGTAAAGGGTCTACTAATGCAAGGCTACCTTTTTCAAAACCTAGAACTCCCCAAACCTCCACCATCTTGTTGTTAGGAGGAGAAAACTCCCAGAATCTTACCATTCTTTTACTTCTAGAAAACTTGATGGATAATTATCCATGTGGCCCAACTCAGTAAGGTTTTGAGGACCAGGTGAGAATGAGCTATTAGAAAACAGACTCAAGCTCAGCCATGGTTTTGCTTTAAGTCATTTGGTCACTAGAGAATGAATGCTCTCTCTCACCAATCAGAGGCAGCAGCTATATATTTTCTTTCCTCCCACATCTACTCTCACTTTCTTCCTTGTGGACTAATTTAAAACATTATTGACCACATGGGTTAATGGTGTTTCTCTGACCCACGGAGACCTAGGGGAAAATTGCACACTTTAATTTGATGTTAGCACTATAGCCTGCTGCTACACAGAGGGGAAGCACTAAGTGGATCCTGGGGAAATTATAATATATCAACTCCTCTGGAATCTAGAGTGTATTTAGCAGATTGAAGGCTTAGTAGCAGTATGCAATAAGCCTCTTCACTAATGAATGACATATCAGTATGCTTGTGGATTGCATGGAAAGTATAAACACAAACACATATGTGTCCCTATCCCTTTCTGTTTAAATCTTTCTCTTCCAGTTAAAAGTAGAATGAGCTGACACCAGATATAGCAACTTCCCTCCTCACATCCCAAGAATTTTTTAAGACATGGGTGTGATAAATACTTGTGTATATGGTAGAGAAGAATTCTAAGATAATTTGACCCTCAGATATCTGGTATTTAAGGCCCAATTCAAATGACATGCTCTCCATTAAGATATCTATGACATTCCTTTTTCTACCATCCAGCAATTGGTAAGTAACCCATTCTTCTTCTTAAAAATTTTCATTTTTACACGTTTCCCTTGAACTATTTCATCCTTATGAAATAGGGCTTGGGGAGGGGGGTGATAGAAAGTTTTTGGGGGGGGGGTGTTATTCTTATTGTTATAGTCGCTTTTGACATTTGGGGATGACAGTCCTATGTGTCTGTACTGCATGCCCTCTTCACCTTTGAATTACAGAATTCCTCTATTCCTTTTATATGCTACTTGTATTCATATATATATATATACATACATATGTATATATATACATATGTATGTATGTATGTATATATATAAATATGTATACATATATATGATATTCACACTCATTAACAATCAAAAAGCATTTATTGCCCCTACTATGTGCCATCACTGTCCTCAACACTGCAGAGGAGAGGATATCCAGGGGAAAATGGCTGTCATTAAAACCAACTTTTGCAGAGATTTTGAGAATAAAGTGTTTTCAAAGGCCATTAGATTTGGCAATTAAAAGATCATCATTAACTTGATAGCTTTGGCAGCTTTCAGTTGAGTGATGAAGTGAGAAGACAGATTGGAAATAGTGAAAAAGTGAGTAAAAGAAGAGAAACTGGATCAATGGGTATAGACAGATTTTCCAAAGAATTGGTTTGGGACAAGGGAGCCAATATTTATGTATAAAAGGAAGGAATTTGCCTGAGCTCTCTCAAATTCCCTCAAAACAACTTTAAAAAGTACCTCAAAATGAATTCTACAGTGGCAGAACCCACACTGACACTGTAGCTCGTTCTCACCTGGTCCTCAAAACCTTGCTGAGTTGGGCCACATGGATAATTATCCATCAAATTTTCTAGAAGTAAAAGAATGGTAAGATTCTGGGAGTTTTCTCCTTCTAACAACAAGATGGTGGAGGTTTGGGGAGTTCTAGGTTTTGAAAAAGGTAGCCTTGCATTAGTAGACCCTTTACCACATGCCTGATTTGACTCTATCTTTCAGTGTCAGAGTGAGGCAATTTTCCAGCCCAAGAAAACTTAGAAAGATCATAGGAAAGGTCTGTCCCACCCAGGTAAAAGTGGAGTGTAGCCCACCACAGGCAGTGTCTCAGCAAGTAAGTGGTAGGCCCCAAGCTTCCAGCAAAGGTAAGCAAGCAAGAGACTAAGGCCCTGGTACAACAGGCAAGTAGCATAGTGGGATGGCTGAAGGCTTCTGGTCCCTGCCACAACAGGCAAATGGCCAAGTCTGATGGCCAGGCCTGGCACAGCAGGTAAGGGGCCAGGTTCCTGGTCAATGGCACAAAAATAAACTTGGAATACTGCTGTCTCTACCCCAGGAGAAGAGCTCAATTTTAAAAGTCAGGAAATAGGCTGCAAAATGAGAGAAATTTAAAAAAACAAAAAACCTGATGATAGAAAGCTACTATCATGCCAGGGAAAATCAAAACACAAACTTAGGGACAGCAATCTCAAAACTCCTACATGTAAAGCCTCTAAAAGAAATACGAACTGTTCTCAGACCTGAAAAGAACTTTTGGAGAAGCTCAAAAAAGATTTAAAAAATCACATGAGAGTGGCATAAGAAAATTTGAGAAAAAGAAATGAGAGTTACACAAGAGAATCATGAAAAGTAAAAAGTCAACAGCTTGGTAAAGGAGGAACAAAAAATGGGGGGAAATACACAAAAAAAAAACACTGAAGAAAAGAACTCCTTAAAAAGTAGAATTGAACAAATAGAAAAAGAGGTTTAAAACTTCACTGAAGTAAAAAAAAAAAAAAACTTCACTGAAGTAATTCCTTAAAAATTAGAATTGGGCAAGTGAAAGTTAATGACTCCAGGAGACATCAAGAATTAATCAAACAAAATAAAAGCATGAAAAATAAAAGAAAATGTAAAATATCTCATTGAAAAATCAACTGATCTAGAAAATAGATCCAAGAGAGATAATCTAAGAATCATTGGACTAACTGAAAGCCATGGTTTAAAAAAAAGAGAGAGAACCTGGAGAGCATCTTTCAAGAAATTATCAAGAAAAGCTGCCCTGATTTCCTAGAATCAAAGGTAAAATAGTCATTGAAAGAATCCATTGATCATCTACTGAAAGAGATTCCAAAATGAAAACTCAAAGGAATATTATAACTAAATTCCAGAATAATCAGTTGAAGGATAAAATACTATAAGTATCCAGAAAGAAACAATTCAAATATCAAGGAGCGACAGTTAGGATTACATATGACTTAGCAGCTTCTAAATTAAAGGATTGGAGTGCTTGGAATATTATATTCCAGAGTACAAAGGAGCTTGGATTGCTACTAAGAATCCCCTACCCAGCAAAACTCAGCATAATTATTTGGGGGGAAAATGGACATTCAATGAAATAGAGGCTTTTCAAACATTCCTGATGAAAAGACCAGAGATAAATGGAAAATTTAATTTTGACATATAAGACATAAGAAAGCAAAAAAAAAAAAAAAAAAGGAAACATAAGAGAGAAAACCTAAGCTATTCAATAAGGTTAAATTATTTACATACCTACACACAAAGACAACATTGTAACTCTTAAATACTATGTCATTGCTAGGGCTGTTAGAAGGATACATAGAGAGTACAGGCTCCAGTTGAGTTTGATGAGACGATATGAAAAATTAAGGGGTGAAAATAAGAATTGCACTGGAAGAAGAAGGAAAGAAGAGATAGAATGGAGTAAAGTGTCTCACATGAAAAGACATGAAAAGTCTATTACAGTGGAGAGGTAGAAGGGAGGATATGAGCATTATTTAAATGTTATTTTTATTCAGTTTGACTCAAAGAAAGAATAAAACATATACTTAGCTGGATAGAAAAATATATTACCTTATAGAAAAGTAGGAGGGGAGGAGGAAAAGAAAAGGGGAAGGAGCTGATAGAAAAGAGGGCAGATTGAGGGAGGTGGTTGTCAGAAGCAAAACACTGGTGAAAATGGAAAGGGTAAAAGGAGAGAGAAGCACAAATGAGGGAAAAATAGGATGGAGGGAAATACACAATTAGTAATCATGACTGTGAATGGGAATGGGAAACACTCCCTCATAAAACAGAAGTGGATAGCAGAATGATTAAAAACCAGAATCCTGCATATTGTTTACAAGAAACACATATGAAACAGACACACACAGAGAGTAAAGGTAAAATCTTGGAGCAGAATAGAGAGACACAGAGAGAGAGAGAGACAGACAGACAGACAAAGAGAAAGAGAGAGAGAGAGAGAGGAAAAGAGAGAAAGATAGATAGCAGGAGTAGGATTATAACCTTAGACAAAGTAAAGCAAAAACAGATCTAATAAAAGAGATAAAGAAGTAAACAATATCTTTCCAAAAAGTACCACAGACAACAAAGTAACATCAATACTAATTATATATACACCAAATGGTATAGCATCCAAATTTTTAAGGGAGAAACTGTATGAGTCATAGGAAGAAATAGACATTAAAGCTAAAATAGTTGGGAGCCTGTAATGGTAATGGGAATTTGAAAATCTTCCCTGCCTCTTAATAAGCCTAAGGGAATTTGAAGATTTTCCCTGCCTTCTAATAGGCTCGATGTAATCACAAGGAGCCTGTGGTGAAAGGAGTTTGCTGACAGGTGGTACAGAGCCCAGAGGGAGGTGAAAATCAGAGCAGCTAGATGGTGGGAGAGATAGGATGCACCCAGGGAGACAGCTAGGCTTGTGAGTGTTGGTTTGTGGGAAGGCTAAAGGATGGTGTGGCTCTTTTCTGTGTTGTGGTGCATTAACTTTTATATTGCTATGATGAATTTGGGTTTCTGGTGTTGGAATTTGGTTTTCTAGTGCCTGAATAAATGTTTTGTTTCTGTCTCCTATATAGAGATTCTGTTATATTTTTCTGTTAAGAACTATGCCAGCATATTGGCAGTCACTGTTGGTGCTCTGAATATTGCATTGGTGCCACAGAACTTCAACTGTGTCTTCTCAGAACTTGAAGTTTAGGAGAATAGAATTTTAGAAAAGTTAGATATGATAGACCTCTGGAGAAAATTAAATGGAGATAGAAAGGAATATATCATTTTCTCAGCAATATATGGCACCTACACAAATATTGACCATGTGTTAGGGCTCGGAACTCTCAGAAAAATGCAAAAAGTGAGGAATATTAAATGTATCTATTTCAGATCATGATGCAAAAAAATTACATTAAGTAAATGGCCATCTACATTATATGAAATTGAGGGGATTCCTATCAATTGGGGAATGACTGAACAAGCTATAGTATATGATTCTAACAGAATGTCACTGTGCTATAAGAAATGAGGAGCAAGCTCATGCCAGAAAAACCTGGAAAGACTCAAATAAACTGATGCAAAGTGAAGTGAGCAGAACCAGGATAACTTTGTACCCAGTAACAGCAATATGTATAATGATCAAATGTAAATGATTTAGCTATTCTCGGCAAATCCAAGACAATTCCAAAAGACTTAATGATGATAACTGATATCCATCCCTAGAGAAAGAACTGATGGATCTAAATGTAAATTGAAGCGTAATATTTTTTCACATTCTATATATATTTTTTTTCATGTTCCCCCCTTTGGGTTTGTGTCTTTTTTTCACAACATGACTAATATGGAAATATGTTTTGCATGACTGAACATGTGCAACCTATATAAAATTGCTTACGATCTCAGGAAGGGGATGTTGGTGTAGGAAGAGAGAAAATATGGAACTCAAAATATTTTTAAACTGAATGTCAAAATTGTCTTTACATGAAACTTGGGAAAATAAAATAATATTAAAAAAAGTATTTGTCTTGGATCAGGAGGAGAGATATGACAATACCTTGACAATAGTACTTATTGAGATTTTTTTGTTGTGGTTGTTTTGTTTGTAAGCAGGAGAAAAGTATCCAATACATTGAAAGGATGATTGTATTGATGATTGAATCATAGGTAAATGTGGAAGGCTAGTTTTGGAGGAGAGATAGGTTACTTCATTATGAGGGAAATTAAGGAAAGGAGGAAAGGAAGAAAAAAGACATCAAGAGATTTTTGAGATGCATGAGGGGAAAAGGAGGGAACTCATAGGGTAATGGTCTCTTATTTTCTCAGTATGAGGCCAGGTTCTCACCTAAGAAAGAAGAAAGAAAGAGTAGTGTGGGAGTCTTGAGGAGAAATGTTTTGGTTTTTTTTTTCCTTTTTTTCTTTTGGCAAATCCCTTTGAAACATCATTTGTACAAAAAATACTCCCAACATAGTGTTAAAAAATAGAAGGGATTCATCTGGTGCTACAAAGGAACTTGGCTCTGCTGGTGATTTTTTCTGGACTGAATAAGTTTTGACCTTGTCAACTGGCTGCCCTGTTACTGTTTGTCATCATTGGGGGAAAGAGAATGAGCTCCAGAGGATGCACAGCAGTATCTATGAAAGCATAGAAGGCCAAGCAAGAACAATTTGTGTTAAATCAGGATTTATTTTAGCAATTACATAGCACAACAATCATATTTTGCCCTTAGTGAATATTTGGTCCTTTTCAAAGGAGTCCTTTTAAAGAAGGAAAAAATAGACTTACAAGATCAGGAATATTAAAGCATCATAAGGAAATTGGTTTGTTTACCACTTAGTCAATGACCTTACTGTGCTCAGCATGTAGTCAGCATGGTTTATAAATTATAAAATACTGTGCAATAATTTTATATCCCCTTTCCCACATGGATGCCCAGAAACAATCTATACATAGTTCAGTAATTAACACATTCCACAAATTAAAATTCAAAACACTTACAAAAGTGCTTTCACAGCTCCAGAGCTGTTCCCATTATTGAAGTTCCTTAGCTAGATCTACTAACATATAATCATACAGTCTCCTTATCCACTGACTCCTTCCCTGTCACCTACAAAAATGCCCAAATTTCTTCATCCTTAATAAAGATTTATTTTAACTTTCCATTCCCTAAGGGTATCAGCCTATACCTCCTGACTTTGACAGTCTCTTAGAATATGCAACCTCCTTCAAAAAACAGCTCAGTGTCATCATCTGCAAGAGGTCTTTTCTGATGCATGCCCCATTTCTTTTGTTAATGTTCTTCCCTTCCTGAAACTGACTTGTATAAACTTTGCATTTATTTACCTATATATGTGTTGCAAACCCTAGTAAGAATGTAAGTTCTTTGAGAGCTTACATGTTTCTTACATGTTTCTTTTTATCTTCATAGGGCATTGTACATACCAAATGCTTGTGGAATTGAATATAAACTTTGAAGAAGAAAGTTCTATTTACCTACTTGCCTCTACTTCTTCACTTTCCACTCACTTCTCAAGCCCTTTCAATCTGGCTTTCCATTCCTCCACTCAGCTGAAGAGTATCTTTTACCAAAGTTATTAATAAGATCTTAATTGCTGTGTCATAGCCTTTTCTTATTCCTCATCCTTACCCCTTTGCAGTTTCCAATGGTCCTGATCAACCTTTCTTCCTACATATTCTCTTCTACTTTTGACTTTTGTTCTCTGATTCTCCTCCTATCTATACAGCTGCTCCTTGTTCTCCTTTTCATGAAATATTAACACCCAACCACAGGAATTTCTTAGGGCTCTTCCTTGGGTACCCTTCTCTTCTCTCTCTCTATCTGCTCTCTTGATTATGTCTCTATACTGTCGACACTCACATCCCTTCTTTATTAGGGATTTCATTGGTATCTTCCTAATGTTAGCCCCACCTGGATGTTCCCTAGGCATTTCATTCAATGTTTTCTAAAAAAAAATAATTATATTCTGTAGAATTGTGGGATAATTGAGGCATGTTAAGACCTAGAGGAAATAAAATTCCCCATAAACACCTCAACAAAGTCTCAAAATGTAGTTGAAGGAAAAATAATAAAGAAAAATAGAAACAACTCTAAGCTTCTCTATTTAATGCAGAAGTGAAGAAAAAGATTTCCAGAATCCCATAGAAGATATATATGGAGACAAGCCAGGGTAGGTAAGATGCAAAATATATAAACATCATGTACCCAGAGCAGGAGACAGTACCAGGTCAATTCCCAATGCAGGCAAAAGGCTAGACTGGATCCCAGGCAACATTCAGGCAGCCTAAAATAAGTGACAGCTAGAGAAAGGGCTAAAGTCTAGGAAGTTTAACACACGAGAATCAGTATCCAGGCAGCTCACATTTGAATCAGAGGAGAAGAAATGATCAAGGTAGCACCTGGGAAGAAAAGCTCCTCAAGTTTTGCAGAAAGCCTATGATCAGCTTGACATCTTGTTTGAGCCCATCAGGATCCTATCAAGGGATGGAGCCATCTTCAGAATGTTCAAGGAAAAGAAGAAAGACAAGGAGCCTAGACCAAACCCTCAATTGATCCACTAGGAGAATGAGCTTGAACCCAAGATTTCTTTTTTTTTTAATTTTTTAATTTTTTTTTTGCTTTCTGGAGGGCAATTGGGGTTAAGCGACTTGCCCAAAGTCATGCAACTAGTAAGTGTGTCAAGTGTCTGAAGCCAGATTTGAACTCAGATCCTCCTGAATCCAGGGCCAGTGCTCTATTCACTGCACCACCTAGCCACCCCTGACCCTGAGATTTCTTACTGATGGTGGGGCCCATTGTCAACCAACACACCAGAGTCAAATTAGGACCTGCCCATAGTATCCTAAAAGAGTACAGGAAGACACAGAGTCTAATACAAGAACAAAGACCCACTAAAGGAAAGTATATCGAAAATATTGGTAAATGGAAGAAATAAAGAAAACCATTGCCTGGAGAATTCCAACAATAAAACCTAAAAGAAGAGAGTAATTCCAAGAAGTCCATCCAGTACAAGAGAGTTCTCATAAGAACTACCAGGCAACTTAAGAGAATTGGAAAAAGACAAATAAAATGTAATATTAAGGAAAATGACAAAGAGAAAAAGTAGATTCAAACTGATGGCATTAAATCAAAAAAATGAACTCCCTAAAAACTTAGAAAAAGGCAAAATAAAGTAAAAAAAAAGATTGAATTATTGAAACAAAATAAAATATTAGAAAACAAGAATATATACAGTATAAATTAGTGAAAAAAATTAATTAGGAAAACATATCAAGAAAAGATAATTTAATATTCATTAGATTGCCTGAAAAACGTGACCCTCAAAAAGTTGGCTGGATGCAATATTTTCAGTCATTTTTGTACATGTTAAGAACTATTAGGACCAATGGACAAAGTCAGAAAGAAGGAATTCACTAGTAACTTTTTGACATAAACAACCCTTATACAAAGAAATTTCTGAGGAATGGCATGTCCAAAATCTAGAACTTCTAGGTCAAAAGTAGCCAAAGAAAGAATTCAGCTTACAGGAACTCTTAATGAAAATCATACCAGATTGGTCATTTTTTATCAATGATAGATAAGAGAACTCAAAAATATGCTATTCTAAAATATTAGTCAGTCAATAAAACATTTATTAAGTGACTGCCACATGTTCAGATTGTAGGGGGACCAAGCAAACATTCTGAGGGTAATTGTTCTTGATTTGACCTTCTTGGATCCAGATTGTGGTCATAGATGGTGGTCCTGGGGTGTGTGACCAGTGAGTCACAGCATGTGGGGGCTGTAGAGAGGGTGCCCATCTAATAGCTTTGGCAGCTGCAAAAACCCAAGCTATTTGGGACATAGGTCTCTCCATTCTGGAAGCAGAGTTCTACTGTGGCAAAGAGCTCAAAAGTCAAGCAATAGGCTGACAAGATGATCAAGCAGAGGAAGCACAAACAGACCATAAAATCCTTTTGGAAGACAAAAGTTATCAAGGCATGGAACAGGAGAAAGACATCAAGGTCAGAACTCCTGCATCAAAAACATACAAGAAAAATATGAACTGATTATAGGCCATGGAGGAGCTCAAGAAGGATTTTGAAAATTAAGTAAGAGAAGTGGAGGAAAAATTGGGAAGAGAAATGAGAATGATGCAATAAAAGCATGAAAAACAAAACAGCCTGCTAACAGAGACCCAAAAATATATTGAAGAAAATAACACCTTAAAAATAGACTAACTCAAATGGCAAAAGAGGCCCAAAAAGCCAATGAGAATGCTTTAAAAATCTGAATTTGCCAAATGGAAAAGGAATTTCAAAAGCACACTGAAGAGAATAACTCCTTGAAAATTAGATTGGAGCAATTGGAAGCTACTGACTTTATGAGATATCAAGATACTATAAAGCAGATCCAAACAAATGAAAAAATAGAAGGCAATGTGAAATATCTCATTGGAAAAACCGCTGATCTGGAAAATAGATCCAAGGGAGATAATTTAAAAATTGTTGGATTTACCTGATATCTATGATCAAAAAAAGAGCCTAGACACCATCTTTCAAGGAAGTATCAAGCAAAATTTCTCTGATATTCTAGAACCAGAGGGTAAAATAGAAATGGAAAGAATTCACTGATCTCCTCCTGAAAGAGATCTCAAAGAGAAAACTCCTAGGAATAATATAGCCAAATTCAAAAGTTCCCAGGACAAGGAGAAAATACTGTAAGCAGTCAGGAAGAAACAATTTGAGTATTGTGGAAACACAATCAGGATAACACAAGACCTAGCAGCTTCTACATTAAGGGATTGAAAGGCTTGGAATATGATATCCTGGAGATAAAAGGAGCTAGGACTAAAACCAAGAATCACCTACCCAGCAAAACTGAGTATAATGCTGCAGGGGAAAATATGGTCATTCAATAAAATAGAGGATTTGCAAGCATTCTTCATGAAAAAAAAACAAAAAACCTGAGCTGAACAGAAAATTTGACTCTCAAATACAAGAAGCAAGAGAAGCATGAGACGGTAAATGGAAAAAGAAATCATAAGGAACTTATTAAAATTGAACTATTTATATTCCTACATGGAAAAATGATAATTGTAACTCATAAGACTTTTCTCTGTATGAGGATAGCTGACATATATATGTATGTATAGTAAGTTGTATGTGTATATAAATATATGTGAGTGTGGGCATTTGTACATTCATGTGTACATAGACAAAAGACACAGGGTAAGTTGAATATGAAGGGATGATACCTAAAAAATAAAATTAAGAGGTGAGAGAAGAATTTCTTGGGAGAAGAAGAAAGGGAGCAATAGATTAGGGTAAATTATCTCAAAAAAAGAGGCAGGAAAAAACTGTTACAATGGAGGAGAAGTGCAGGAAGGTGAAAGGGAACAATCTGATTTTCACTGAATTTGGCCTAAGGTGGGAATAACATACACACTTAATTGGGTATCTTACCCTACAGAAAAATAGGGAACTGAGGATAAGCGGAGGGAGGATAGAAGGGATGGCAGATTCGGGGAGAGGGTAGTTAGAAACAAACATTTTTGAAAAGGGACAGGGTCAAAGGAGAAAAAAGAATAAGTGGGGTACGGGATAGGATGAAGGGAAATAAAATTTTTAAAAAAAGAATTACTCACAAAGAGTAACACGTAAGGTCTGTAGGCAATTTTGTTCTGTTTTTATTGTCTTAGAAAATGAAATGAGAGAAAAAGAAAATATTTAAGAGGAAGAGTGGGAAAGGTGTGAGAGTGGGAACTTTAGAAAAATAATTTCTATCAATAAAGCATGAAATGTAATGTGAGATTAAAAACAAAGAATGAATAATATCCTTTTATGGGGGCAGGGCAAGAGAAAGAGAGAAGAAAGGCAATGTAGCTATACTGATTAATTCAACTATACATCATTTATATTAATTAAGCAAACTTCTTCTCTTTCATCATATTTTTAAAGAAAAAAATAGCTTTAATTATTTTTAAGAAAGGTTCTCTTTATTTTCCCCAGGCTAGAAATGAAGGTATTACTCATGGACGCTATCCAAACATTAATCATATGTTACAATGCCTATTCTTATACTTTGTAAAGAGCAGGAATGGCCCCAGAGTCAAAAGGGAGTGAAAATAGAAGAGCATATACAGAGAAGAAATCAACAATTAGTAGTCATAAGTGTAAATATGAATGGGATGAAATTCCCAACAAAATGTAAGAGGAAGGCAGAATATATTTCAACAATCTCTTCTTTACAAGAAACACAATTGAAGAACAAATATTTATAGAGTTAAAATTAAGGGACTAGAACAAAATATGTTTCAGATGAACTAAAAGAAAAGCAGGAGTAGCAATCATGATTTCAAACAAGGAAACAATAGAAAGAATTTTTAAAAGAACTAAATGGAAAGTGTATATCATGCTTAAAGACATCAAAGATAATGAATCAAATATATATATACATATAATTACATATGTATTTTTTATATCTAGGTATTTACATATGTATATGTATGTATATTGTGGGTGTATATGTGTGTGTGCATACACATACATACACATACATATACACACATAAACTGAAATAAAAGTTAATCAAATTTCAGGTAGAAATAGACAATAAAACTATAATAGTGAAATACTCCAACATATCCATTTCAGACCTAGTCAAACTGAATAAAAACATTAGCAAGAAAGAATCTAAGGAACCAAATAGAACCTTAAAAATTAGAGTTGATAGATCTTTGGCAATTTGTGAATACGAAGAGAATAGAAGTCATATTTAGCAGCCATATACACAAATACACACATATACATGTGTGCAGAGACACACACACATATATAATTTTTTACAAAACTGATTGTGTTTTAGGGAATAAGAAATCTCAGAAAAGGCACCATTAAGTCTAAAATCTTACCCCCTCCTCCTCTTTTGGTCTTACTCAAGTTATGGCCAGTGCTATAGCAATTCAGTCAAATGACTGCACCAAACTTCCATTAGTTCTTCTCCAAGAGGCCATAGATTCTATTCTGAAAAGTATCATAGTTTAGTCCTGTGATTCCCCTGTGGTGCTGGAGATCCTAAATCCATCAAAATCTATGCATACAGAGTTTAGTTTTGAGTTTAATCTAAATGTGCAGTTTATCCACTGGTAAACTTTGTTGAGCCTCCAATTAATCAAGCAATCTCTCTTCTTTAAAGTGTTATCTTTTTGATGAGATGTTTCTTTTCACTTGATCTTTATTACACTGATGAAATTACAGGTTCAGAACCACATGTCCTGCAATCCCTTCTTAAAAGAAATAAACAAACAAAATTCTTACTTTGATTTTATCAGGGATTTAGAAAATTTTCAGTCATCAGCTGTTTCTATCAAATTAAAAATGAGAGAAGAGAGACAGAGAATGGGATCTTCCCTATTCCACTATTAAGAATTACTTCATAGTAGTTACCACTTCAGAGTTAATTATGAATTACTACTTCATACTATAAAAATATACTTGTTTCTATTAACAAAATTTCATCTAAGAATTTAAAAAGCTTATTCATTTTATATATGCCAGATTAGTCAATTAACCAGCACTTACCAAGTTTATCCTATGTTCCAGTCAGTCAGTCAGTCAGTCAATAAACATCAATTTAATGCCTACTATGTGCCAGGTATTATGCTAAGTACTCAAGATAAAAATAAAGTGAAAAAAACAGTCTTTGCTCTCAAGAGATCACAATCTAATAGCAGAGACAATATTCAAACAACTATGTATACTCCAGATATATGCAAGATAAATTGAAGATAATCAACTAAAGGAAGGCATTAGCATTAAGAAAAGATAAAAGCTTAATGCAGAAGATGAAACTTTAGCTGAGACTTGAAGGTACCTTAACTTGAAGTTGGGAGGCAGAGATAAGAAGGGAGAGAGTTTCAGGCTTAGGAGATAAATTTTAGTTAAACCTGTATTAAATACGTCAAGAGCACAAAAGCAAACCAAAATGTATGAAATAAAAATCCCAACAAATATTCATAGAATATACAAAGCTAACTTGTAAAGCATACATCAACAATCAGCGCATTAAAACTCAATTGCAAGCAATTCAGTGAAATATGCAATTAACCATCAGAGTGAACAATAGCATATAACCTACATTGTTGTTAATTAACAGCAGTCAATACGTTTTTAAGCAATCCTGTACTAACAAAGCAGTATAGCATGTATCTAGAATCCCATGGAGAATGCAGAAAAGATCAGGAAAAAGAAAAAATTTTCATTGAGAAAGAAGAGTGTACAATTCTAGACTAGAATTACATTTTTTAGTAAGACAAAGAATAAATATTTTAAAATTCATAAAACTCAAAAATTAAAATCAAAATGGATATTAAAAAGGGAAGATAAAATATTTCTCAAATGAAATGAGAAGTTTGAGAATTACAGTGAATGAATGTATAATATCTTAACTTGAAATAAAGAATTTCATTGGAAAAGAAAAAAATTTAAATCAGTTTTTAAAATAAAGTTAAAATTATTTTTTTCAATAAACTTAAAAAAAAATCCAGCTGGGAACAACAATCCATATTTGTCAAGCACCCCTGTTCAATACTCCATAAACTTAAAAAAAATCTCAAGAGAACAATACACATATTGAAGGAGTTAGGTATCCTCTTGGTAAAGTAAGAATTATCATGCAGCCAACTTACAAATTTTTTTTTTCCTAGTCTATGATGATAAATCTACCCCCTTATATGAGCATCAGAAGAAGCCAGACAGGTAGATGAGCACCACTGCTCAGTTTTCTTCCCTGTCTATGTCCTTTTTTCTTCTCAGGTTGCTAGTTTTTCATTATCTAGGATTTACAATTACCATAAAGTGTTCCATAAATTTATCAAAATTGCCTTATATTTTGCCCCATTTCCCATTAGAATCTTCATCTCCATTTATGTTTTGGTAAGCCAGAAGAAAAACACACTCATATTACAATTCGTAATACATTTTCTGTATAAAATGAACATCTGAATGATATAATATTAAAACTTCCAAACAGTTGACCATCTGTTGCTTCTAGCAAGGTTTGCCCTCCCAATTCAGTCCAGTAATTCACTTTGCCAAAGGAAACTCAGGTTTCCAGAAGCTTTTTGAAAAGAAGAGCTATTTGGGCATTCCCCCTACTATCATAGTCATAAAGTGGAGAAATAATGCAGTCTTATTCCATGGAGAATGGAGAACATACTAACTATAGATGCAGCACTTGTTTCACCCTGATTAGTCATCAGGCAAACTCTGAATACAATCATCAAGGTTCCTTTAGAGATCTCAGATCTAAATATCTTGAACCACTCCTTCGTTCAAGATCCCTAGGACTCAGGTAAACTCACTCTTCAATCAGTGTTTCTTTGTCATACCTGGACTATTGCAATTGTCTTCTGGACAGGTCTGTCTGCCTCAAGTCTCTCGCAGCTCCAGTGATTTTCCTGAAACACAGGTTTAACCATGTCATCCTCCCCCTACTAGTCCCCACTCAACACACTCCAGTAGCTTTCAATTACCTACATATTGCCAAATACAAAATTGTCTTTGACCTTCAAAGCCCTTCCTAACTCTCCACCACATATTCCAATCTGGTAACACTGGCTTCATGACTGTTCTACAATCAAAACATTCCCGGTCTCTTGACTCCCCATATTTTCTCTGGCTGATCAACATGAACGGATTGTTCTCTTTCCCTTGAATTCTAGTGCCTTTCGTCTGTTAATTATTTCCTATTTACCATGTGTATAGCTTGTTTCATATATATATATACATATATACATATATACACATACATATATATGCATGTGTGTGTGTGTGTATATATATATACACATATATTTGTTCATATCCTGTCTCCCCCATTAAATTGTGAGTTCTTTGACACCAGGGCCTCTCTTTTGACTCTTTTGATATTCCTAGTACTTGGCATAGAGCCTGCCTGGCAAATAGTAGGTGTTTAGTTTGCTGATAGATTGATTCTGGTTAAATTTTCCATATATTCCAATGACTGCAACAACTCTAGCTCAAATGATATTGTCACTGAACTTAGGATACTCACAAAATCAATGGCCATCCCCTCCTATGAAGCATGTGGAGAAGCCAAACACATAACCAGCCACACAGACACAGCCACACAGACACAGCCACACAGACACACGTAGACACACACACATACACACACAGGGGTGCTTTATTCTGACTAATTCACTTCTATGCTATCTCTCCAGTAAGCCTCTCAGGTAGCCCTACATCTAGTTGGGATCAAGTAGGCAACTTCAGCTTGTTGCTACATTGTGATGCCACAAAGGAGTTTCATTTCTTGTTTTGAAATATTCACCTTAGTGTAACATTTCCTCAACATTCCTAGAAGTTTATAACTAAGTCAACTCAGAATACATTCATATACACTGTTGTTGTTGAGTCATTTCAGTCATGTCAGACTCTTCATGGCCTCATTTGAGGTTTTCTTGGCAAAAATACTAGAGGAGTTTGCCATTTCCTTCTCCAGCTCATTCTATAGCTGAGGAAACTGAGGCAAATAGGGTTGAGTGACTTGCCCAGGGTGACATAGGTAGTAAGTGTCTGAGGCCAGGTTTGAATTCCATGCCTGGCACTCTATCCACTGTGCCACCTAGACCTCTCTCCCTCCCTCTCTCTCTCTGTCTCTCTGTCTCTGTCTCTCTCTTTCTCTCTTTTCCTCTCTCCCTCTACTCTACGTCTCTGTCTCTCTGTCTCTCTCTCTCCCTCTTGTTATGTCTCTGTCTCTGTCTGTCTCTGTCTCTCTGTCTCTGTCTGTCTGTCTCCCTCTGTCTCCCTCTCTCTCTTTCTCTCTCTCTCTCTCACACACACACACATACACACACCCACACACACACAAACACACACACACACACACACACATCTCTCCTTAACCATTACCTTCATATATCATCTTTTTCTTCTGTCCAAAGTTGTTAGTCAACTCATTTTGTTAGTCACATCATTTTGTAATTGTCTACTAAATGCCATGTTCCGCAGTACAATGGACAAGGACTGTATTTTTTTTTAACATGGGAGTTGGTGTGGGGGCAAAATCTGTTTATCTTCAGCACAGAGTGTAGGGCTATATAGCTAAAGATTTATAAACAACAAAAAAAAACTTGGTGAAACAAATTTTATTAAATGTTGTATTCCTTATATTTTGGTTATTGTCCTTCAATTGTCCCTGCTACTTCCTAAGATAGGTATAGCAGTATTATACTAACTTCTCTGGGAAATCAGATTTGCTTTTGTGCATTAGAAAAGTAATGCAGATGTTCTTAACTTAAAGTCCCTGAACTTTCTTACAATTTTTTTTATAACTATTTCAATGTAATTGGTCTCCTTTGTAATTTATTTCATTTTATGCATTTGAAATATTATTCTGAGAAGGTGTCAAAATGCTTCAACATGCTTCCAAATGGTCTGTGGTACAGAAAAAGTTGAGAAATCCTGTTCTTGAGGACATATGGGATTGTAGTAGATAAAGAGCCAGCCCCAGGACCAGGAATATTTGAATTCAAATCCGACCTGATATGTACTAATTGTGTGACACTGGCCAAATTACACAACCATTTCGTGCCCTAGGTAACTTTGTTGGATTATAAATTTCAGAAGAAGTTTCTAAATTTGTTGGTAGAGAGAGTTGCCTCTCTGAAAGATATTTACACCAATGAAATCATTGGCCCATTATCTATTGAGATCTAGGCCACAGATGGTCATAGAAAAACACATGCTAGGAAAACAGTATGGAAAATCTCATAGCAAAATATAGTCAGATAAGTGGTCCCATTTATGGTCACATCAACGAAATTGTGATATATATACATATATTCATGCATAATACATAAGTATACATATCTTATGTATATATGTTGATAATCATTTAATATCAATTTAATAACTTCAGTAAGGGCCAGACCCTGAATTAATCAATCAGAAGAAAAACCTGGACCCAAAAGCTTCTTTGTTCTCTGAATAAACTCCGAGAAAACCTCTTCCTATGTCAACAACCCCAGATGGGGCTGATGTAAGAGCATTCTTTATTATGTCAAGGATGAGACCCTGAACCCAAGATGCTATCATGAATAATGAAACTTTTTTCTTATCTTAATATTTTGTGGACATATACTATGTTATGGCATGTAAATGATAAAGAAAACACAGATGTTCTAGATCAGCGGTTCTTAACCTGTGGGTTATGTTCAATTTGTAACAATGAAAATACATCCTGAATATCAGATATTTACATTACGATTCATAACAGCAGCAAAATTACAGTTATAAAGTAGCAACAAAAATAATTTTATGGTTGGGGGGTCACCACAACATGAGGAGCTGTATCAAAGGGTCGCAGCATTAGGGAGGTTGAGAACCACTGTAGGTCATAAATCCAATTGACATTTTGTCAATTCTCTTATCTTATTAAGAAAATTCCTTTCTTGCAATTGAAAATTTGATCCTGAATTGGAATGATTCTAAAATGTATTTAATCTTTTTAATTATTTTTTTTCAGGTAGTCAGAACTTAGGTTCTGGTTCTGTGTACACATATCTGCTAGCTTTAAGGGAATAAATGATAAAAACGCATATTAACCTAGCCTGTTTAGCTCCTTTAACCAAACTTCCAGGTTAGCAATACATATATTAAAGAATGTAACACTGACTGTATGTAAATAAACTAGTTAAAATGACAGTTCAGCCTATCCTCTGTTTTTTCCTTATGTTTGCAACCAAAGGCAGTTCTGAAGGTAAACAGTATTCTTTAAAAAATCAGTGTGTAAAAATAATACAGACAATAAGAAGAGAAACTAATAAGTAGAAGTGAGGGAGGTAATCTTTTTTTTTTAACTTTTATTTATTTTAGTTTACATCATTCATTTCCATGAGGTTTTGAGTTACAAATTTTCTCCCCATCTTTCCCCTACCCAGCACCCCAAAAAAGCCATCCCATTGTATAAACCCTCCCCCAGTCTATTCTCTCCTATGTCCTCCCCCATCACCCCTCCGACTTTCCAGTAGGGCAGGATGGATCTCTACCACAGTGCCTGTGTATCTTAAGTCCCACTTGGATGTAGTTAATAATAATAATAATAATACATATATATTTTTAACATTTTATTATACAACTTTAAATTCTAGATTCTTTCTCTTCCTCCCTCGTCACCTGCCCTCACTGGAAAGACAAGCAATTAAATATGGGCTGTACATGTGTAATTACACAGAACCTCTCCACAGCGGGCATATTGTAAGAGACTGATTATATGTCCCTCCTTCCTATCCCACCCCTCCTTGTTCTATTCTCTACCCTGTCCCTGTCCCTGTACCTTTACAGACTTGTGTACTTCCATCAGCCCTCCCCCCAACCCTGCCCTACCCTCTCATCTTCATCCCCCCTACTCTCCTGTGTGGCAAGATACCCAGTTTAGAGTTTACGTCATTCCTTCCCTAAGCCAAGTTCAATGAGAGTATGGTTGACTCTTTCCCTTTTGCCTTCCTGTTCTTCCCCTCCATTGTAACAATTATCCTTTGCCACTTCTATGAGATGATTAACCCCATTCTGTCTCTCCCTGTCTCCTCTCATTCTAATCCTCTCCCACCTCAGGATTTCACCTTTTAGAGTATTGTCCCTTCCTATTCAATTGAT
>JAQQSV010001916.1:21521-42743 GCA_028646515.1 Pseudochirops corinnae
GGAAGGAATGACGTAAACTCTAAACTGGGTATCTTGCCACACAGGAGAGTAGGGGGGATGAAGATGAGAGGGTAGGGCAGGGTTGGGGGGAGGGCTGATGGAAGTACACAAGTCTGTAAAGGTACAGGGACAGGGACAGGGTAGAGAATAGAACAAGGAGGGGTGGGATAGGAAGGAGGGACATATAATCAGTCTCTTACAATATGCCCGCTGTGGAGAGGTTCTGTGTAATTACACATGTACAGCCCATATTTAATTGCTTGTCTTTCCAGTGAGGGCAGGTGACGAGGGAGGAAGAGAAAGAATCTAGAATTTAAAGTTGTATAATAAAATGTTAAAAATATATATGTATTATTATTATTATTATTAACTACATCCAAGTGGGACTTAAGATACACAGGCACTGTGGTAGAGATCCATCCTGCCCTACTGGAAAGTCGGAGGGGTGATGGGGGAGGACATAGGAGAGAATAGACTGGGGGAGGGTTTATACAATGGGATGGCTTTTTTGGGGTGCTGGGTAGGGGAAAGATGGGGAGAAAATTTGTAACTCAAAACCTCATGGAAATGAATGATGTAAACTAAAATAAATAAAAGTTAAAAAAAAAAGATTACCTCCCTCACTTCTACTTATTAGTTTCTCTTCTTATTGTCTGTATTATTTTTACACACTGATTTTTTAAAGAATACTGTTTACCTTCAGAACTGCCTTTGGTTGCAAACATAAGGAAAAAACAGAGGATAGGCTGAACTGTCATTTTAACTAGTTTATTTACATACAGTCAGTGTTACATTCTTTAATATATGTATTGCTAACCTGGAAGTTTGGTTAAAGGAGCTAAACAGGCTAGGTTAATATGCGTTTTTATCATTTATTCCCTTAAAGCTAGCAGATATGTGTACACAGAACCAGAACCTAAGTTCTGACTACCTGAAAAAAAATAATTAAAAAGATTAAATACATTTTAGAATCATTCCAATTCAGGATCAAATTTTCAATTGCAAGAAAGGAATTTTCTTAATAAGATAAGAGAATTGACAAAATGTCAATTGGATTTATGACCTACAGTGGTTCTCAACCTCCCTAATGCTGCGACCCTTTGATACAGCTCCTCATGTTGTGGTGACCCCCCAACCATAAAATTATTTTTGTTGCTACTTTATAACTGTAATTTTGCTGCTGTTATGAATCGTAATGTAAATATCTGATATTCAGGATGTATTTTCATTGTTACAAATTGAACATAACCCACAGGTTAAGAACCGCTGATCTAGAACATCTGTGTTTTCTTTATCATTTACATGCCATAACATAGTATATGTCCACAAAATATTAAGATAAGAAAAAAGTTTCATTATTCATGATAGCATCTTGGGTTCAGGGTCTCATCCTTGACATAATAAAGAATGCTCTTACATCAGCCCCATCTGGGGTTGTTGACATAGGAAGAGGTTTTCTCGGAGTTTATTCAGAGAACAAAGAAGCTTTTGGGTCCAGGTTTTTCTTCTGATTGATTAATTCAGGGTCTGGCCCTTACTGAAGTTATTAAATTGATATTAAATGATTATCAACATATATACATAAGATATGTATACTTATGTATTATGCATGAATATATGTATATATATCACAATTTCGTTGATGTGACCATAAATGGGACCACTTATCTGACTATATTTTGCTATGAGATTTTCCATACTGTTTTCCTAGCATGTGTTTTTCTATGACCATCTGTGGCCTAGATCTCAATAGATAATGGGCCAATGATTTCATTGGTGTAAATATCTTTCAGAGAGGCAACTCTCTCTACCAACAAATTTAGAAACTTCTTCTGAAATTTATAATCCAACAAAGTTACCTAGGGCACGAAATGGTTGTGTAATTTGGCCAGTGTCACACAATTAGTACATATCAGGTCGGATTTGAATTCAAATATTCCTGGTCCTGGGGCTGGCTCTTTATCTACTACAATCCCATATGTCCTCAAGAACAGGATTTCTCAACTTTTTCTGTACCACAGACCATTTGGAAGCATGTTGAAGCATTTTGACACCTTCTCAGAATAATATTTCAAATGCATAAAATGAAATAAATTACAAAGGAGACCAATTACATTGAAATAGTTATAAAAAAAATTGTAAGAAAGTTCAGGGACTTTAAGTTAAGAACATCTGCATTACTTTTCTAATGCACAAAAGCAAATCTGATTTCCCAGAGAAGTTAGTATAATACTGCTATACCTATCTTAGGAAGTAGCAGGGACAATTGAAGGACAATAACCAAAATATAAGGAATACAACATTTAATAAAATTTGTTTCACCAAGTTTTTTTTTGTTGTTTATAAATCTTTAGCTATATAGCCCTACACTCTGTGCTGAAGATAAACAGATTTTGCCCCCACACCAACTCCCATGTTAAAAAAAAATACAGTCCTTGTCCATTGTACTGCGGAACATGGCATTTAGTAGACAATTACAAAATGATGTGACTAACAAAATGAGTTGACTAACAACTTTGGACAGAAGAAAAAGATGATATATGAAGGTAATGGTTAAGGAGAGATGTGTGTGTGTGTGTGTGTGTGTTTGTGTGTGTGTGGGTGTGTGTATGTGTGTGTGTGTGAGAGAGAGAGAGAGAAAGAGAGAGAGGGAGACAGAGGGAGACAGACAGACAGAGACAGAGAGACAGAGACAGACAGAGACAGAGACATAACAAGAGGGAGAGAGAGAGACAGAGAGACAGAGACGTAGAGTAGAGGGAGAGAGGAAAAGAGAGAAAGAGAGAGACAGAGACAGAGAGACAGAGAGAGAGAGGGAGGGAGAGAGGTCTAGGTGGCACAGTGGATAGAGTGCCAGGCATGGAATTCAAACCTGGCCTCAGACACTTACTACCTATGTCACCCTGGGCAAGTCACTCAACCCTATTTGCCTCAGTTTCCTCAGCTATAGAATGAGCTGGAGAAGGAAATGGCAAACTCCTCTAGTATTTTTGCCAAGAAAACCTCAAATGAGGCCATGAAGAGTCTGACATGACTGAAATGACTCAACAACAACAGTGTATATGAATGTATTCTGAGTTGACTTAGTTATAAACTTCTAGGAATGTTGAGGAAATGTTACACTAAGGTGAATATTTCAAAACAAGAAATGAAACTCCTTTGTGGCATCACAATGTAGCAACAAGCTGAAGTTGCCTACTTGATCCCAACTAGATGTAGGGCTACCTGAGAGGCTTACTGGAGAGATAGCATAGAAGTGAATTAGTCAGAATAAAGCACCCCTGTGTGTGTATGTGTGTGTGTCTACGTGTGTCTGTGTGGCTGTGTCTGTGTGGCTGTGTCTGTGTGGCTGGTTATGTGTTTGGCTTCTCCACATGCTTCATAGGAGGGGATGGCCATTGATTTTGTGAGTATCCTAAGTTCAGTGACAATATCATTTGAGCTAGAGTTGTTGCAGTCATTGGAATATATGGAAAATTTAACCAGAATCAATCTATCAGCAAACTAAACACCTACTATTTGCCAGGCAGGCTCTATGCCAAGTACTAGGAATATCAAAAGAGTCAAAAGAGAGGCCCTGGTGTCAAAGAACTCACAATTTAATGGGGGAGACAGGATATGAACAAATATATGTGTATATATATATACACACACACACACATGCATATATATGTATGTGTATATATGTATATATGTATATATATATATGAAACAAGCTATACACATGGTAAATAGGAAATAATTAACAGACGAAAGGCACTAGAATTCAAGGGAAAGAGAACAATCCGTTCATGTTGATCAGCCAGAGAAAATATGGGGAGTCAAGAGACCGGGAATGTTTTGATTGTAGAACAGTCATGAAGCCAGTGTTACCAGATTGGAATATGTGGTGGAGAGTTAGGAAGGGCTTTGAAGGTCAAAGACAATTTTGTATTTGGCAATATGTAGGTAATTGAAAGCTACTGGAGTGTGTTGAGTGGGGACTAGTAGGGGGAGGATGACATGGTTAAACCTGTGTTTCAGGAAAATCACTGGAGCTGCGAGAGACTTGAGGCAGACAGACCTGTCCAGAAGACAATTGCAATAGTCCAGGTATGACAAAGAAACACTGATTGAAGAGTGAGTTTACCTGAGTCCTAGGGATCTTGAACGAAGGAGTGGTTCAAGATATTTAGATCTGAGATCTCTAAAGGAACCTTGATGATTGTATTCAGAGTTTGCCTGATGACTAATCAGGGTGAAACAAGTGCTGCATCTATAGTTAGTATGTTCTCCATTCTCCATGGAATAAGACTGCATTATTTCTCCACTTTATGACTATGATAGTAGGGGGAATGCCCAAATAGCTCTTCTTTTCAAAAAGCTTCTGGAAACCTGAGTTTCCTTTGGCAAAGTGAATTACTGGACTGAATTGGGAGGGCAAACCTTGCTAGAAGCAACAGATGGTCAACTGTTTGGAAGTTTTAATATTATATCATTCAGATGTTCATTTTATACAGAAAATGTATTACGAATTGTAATATGAGTGTGTTTTTCTTCTGGCTTACCAAAACATAAATGGAGATGAAGATTCTAATGGGAAATGGGGCAAAATATAAGGCAATTTTGATAAATTTATGGAACACTTTATGGTAATTGTAAATCCTAGATAATGAAAAACTAGCAACCTGAGAAGAAAAAAGGACATAGACAGGGAAGAAAACTGAGCAGTGGTGCTCATCTACCTGTCTGGCTTCTTCTGATGCTCATATAAGGGGGTAGATTTATCATCATAGACTAGGAAAAAAAAAATTTGTAAGTTGGCTGCATGATAATTCTTACTTTACCAAGAGGATACCTAACTCCTTCAATATGTGTATTGTTCTCTTGAGATTTTTTTTAAGTTTATGGAGTATTGAACAGGGGTGCTTGACAAATATGGATTGTTGTTCCCAGCTGGATTTTTTTTTAAGTTTATTGAAAAAAATAATTTTAACTTTATTTTAAAAACTGATTTAAATTTTTTTCTTTTCCAATGAAATTCTTTATTTCAAGTTAAGATATTATACATTCATTCACTGTAATTCTCAAACTTCTCATTTCATTTGAGAAATATTTTATCTTCCCTTTTTAATATCCATTTTGATTTTAATTTTTGAGTTTTATGAATTTTAAAATATTTATTCTTTGTCTTACTAAAAAATGTAATTCTAGTCTAGAATTGTACACTCTTCTTTCTCAATGAAAATTTTTTCTTTTTCCTGATCTTTTCTGCATTCTCCATGGGATTCTAGATACATGCTATACTGCTTTGTTAGTACAGGATTGCTTAAAAACGTATTGACTGCTGTTAATTAACAACAATGTAGGTTATATGCTATTGTTCACTCTGATGGTTAATTGCATATTTCACTGAATTGCTTGCAATTGAGTTTTAATGCGCTGATTGTTGATGTATGCTTTACAAGTTAGCTTTGTATATTCTATGAATATTTGTTGGGATTTTTATTTCATACATTTTGGTTTGCTTTTGTGCTCTTGACGTATTTAATACAGGTTTAACTAAAATTTATCTCCTAAGCCTGAAACTCTCTCCCTTCTTATCTCTGCCTCCCAACTTCAAGTTAAGGTACCTTCAAGTCTCAGCTAAAGTTTCATCTTCTGCATTAAGCTTTTATCTTTTCTTAATGCTAATGCCTTCCTTTAGTTGATTATCTTCAATTTATCTTGCATATATCTGGAGTATACATAGTTGTTTGAATATTGTCTCTGCTATTAGATTGTGATCTCTTGAGAGCAAAGACTGTTTTTTTCACTTTATTTTTATCTTGAGTACTTAGCATAATACCTGGCACATAGTAGGCATTAAATTGATGTTTATTGACTGACTGACTGACTGACTGGAACATAGGATAAACTTGGTAAGTGCTGGTTAATTGACTAATCTGGCATATATAAAATGAATAAGCTTTTTAAATTCTTAGATGAAATTTTGTTAATAGAAACAAGTATATTTTTATAGTATGAAGTAGTAATTCATAATTAACTCTGAAGTGGTAACTACTATGAAGTAATTCTTAATAGTGGAATAGGGAAGATCCCATTCTCTGTCTCTCTTCTCTCATTTTTAATTTGATAGAAACAGCTGATGACTGAAAATTTTCTAAATCCCTGATAAAATCAAAGTAAGAATTTTGTTTGTTTATTTCTTTTAAGAAGGGATTGCAGGACATGTGGTTCTGAACCTGTAATTTCATCAGTGTAATAAAGATCAAGTGAAAAGAAACATCTCATCAAAAAGATAACACTTTAAAGAAGAGAGATTGCTTGATTAATTGGAGGCTCAACAAAGTTTACCAGTGGATAAACTGCACATTTAGATTAAACTCAAAACTAAACTCTGTATGCATAGATTTTGATGGATTTAGGATCTCCAGCACCACAGGGGAATCACAGGACTAAACTATGATACTTTTCAGAATAGAATCTATGGCCTCTTGGAGAAGAACTAATGGAAGTTTGGTGCAGTCATTTGACTGAATTGCTATAGCACTGGCCATAACTTGAGTAAGACCAAAAGAGGAGGAGGGGGTAAGATTTTAGACTTAATGGTGCCTTTTCTGAGATTTCTTATTCCCTAAAACACAATCAGTTTTGTAAAAAATTATATATGTGTGTGTGTCTCTGCACACATGTATATGTGTGTATTTGTGTATATGGCTGCTAAATATGACTTCTATTCTCTTCGTATTCACAAATTGCCAAAGATCTATCAACTCTAATTTTTAAGGTTCTATTTGGTTCCTTAGATTCTTTCTTGCTAATGTTTTTATTCAGTTTGACTAGGTCTGAAATGGATATGTTGGAGTATTTCACTATTATAGTTTTATTGTCTATTTCTACCTGAAATTTGATTAACTTTTATTTCAGTTTATGTGTGTATATGTATGTGTATGTATGTGTATGCACACACACATATACACCCACAATATACATACATATACATATGTAAATACCTAGATATAAAAAATACATATGTAATTATATGTATATATATATTTGATTCATTATCTTTGATGTCTTTAAGCATGATATACACTTTCCATTTAGTTCTTTTAAAAATTCTTTCTATTGTTTCCTTGTTTGAAATCATGATTGCTACTCCTGCTTTTCTTTTAGTTCATCTGAAACATATTTTGTTCTAGTCCCTTAATTTTAACTCTATAAATATTTGTTCTTCAATTGTGTTTCTTGTAAAGAAGAGATTGTTGAAATATATTCTGCCTTCCTCTTACATTTTGTTGGGAATTTCATCCCATTCATATTTACACTTATGACTACTAATTGTTGATTTCTTCTCTGTATATGCTCTTCTATTTTCACTCCCTTTTGACTCTGGGGCCATTCCTGCTCTTTACAAAGTATAAGAATAGGCATTGTAACATATGATTAATGTTTGGATAGCGTCCATGAGTAATACCTTCATTTCTAGCCTGGGGAAAATAAAGAGAACCTTTCTTAAAAATAATTAAAGCTATTTTTTTCTTTAAAAATATGATGAAAGAGAAGAAGTTTGCTTAATTAATATAAATGATGTATAGTTGAATTAATCAGTATAGCTACATTGCCTTTCTTCTCTCTTTCTCTTGCCCTGCCCCCATAAAAGGATATTATTCATTCTTTGTTTTTAATCTCACATTACATTTCATGCTTTATTGATAGAAATTATTTTTCTAAAGTTCCCACTCTCACACCTTTCCCACTCTTCCTCTTAAATATTTTCTTTTTCTCTCATTTCATTTTCTAAGACAATAAAAACAGAACAAAATTGCCTACAGACCTTACGTGTTACTCTTTGTGAGTAATTCTTTTTTTAAAAATTTTATTTCCCTTCATCCTATCCCGTACCCCACTTATTCTTTTTTCTCCTTTGACCCTGTCCCTTTTCAAAAATGTTTGTTTCTAACTACCCTCTCCCCGAATCTGCCATCCCTTCTATCCTCCCTCCGCTTATCCTCAGTTCCCTATTTTTCTGTAGGGTAAGATACCCAATTAAGTGTGTATGTTATTCCCACCTTAGGCCAAATTCAGTGAAAATCAGATTGTTCCCTTTCACCTTCCTGCACTTCTCCTCCATTGTAACAGTTTTTTCCTGCCTCTTTTTTTGAGATAATTTACCCTAATCTATTGCTCCCTTTCTTCTTCTCCCAAGAAATTCTTCTCTCACCTCTTAATTTTATTTTTTAGGTATCATCCCTTCATATTCAACTTACCCTGTGTCTTTTGTCTATGTACACATGAATGTACAAATGCCCACACTCACATATATTTATATACACATACAACTTACTATACATACATATATATGTCAGCTATCCTCATACAGAGAAAAGTCTTATGAGTTACAATTATCATTTTTCCATGTAGGAATATAAATAGTTCAATTTTAATAAGTTCCTTATGATTTCTTTTTCCATTTACCGTCTCATGCTTCTCTTGCTTCTTGTATTTGAGAGTCAAATTTTCTGTTCAGCTCAGGTTTTTTGTTTTTTTTTCATGAAGAATGCTTGCAAATCCTCTATTTTATTGAATGACCATATTTTCCCCTGCAGCATTATACTCAGTTTTGCTGGGTAGGTGATTCTTGGTTTTAGTCCTAGCTCCTTTTATCTCCAGGATATCATATTCCAAGCCTTTCAATCCCTTAATGTAGAAGCTGCTAGGTCTTGTGTTATCCTGATTGTGTTTCCACAATACTCAAATTGTTTCTTCCTGACTGCTTACAGTATTTTCTCCTTGTCCTGGGAACTTTTGAATTTGGCTATATTATTCCTAGGAGTTTTCTCTTTGAGATCTCTTTCAGGAGGAGATCAGTGAATTCTTTCCATTTCTATTTTACCCTCTGGTTCTAGAATATCAGAGAAATTTTGCTTGATACTTCCTTGAAAGATGGTGTCTAGGCTCTTTTTTTGATCATAGATATCAGGTAAATCCAACAATTTTTAAATTATCTCCCTTGGATCTATTTTCCAGATCAGCGGTTTTTCCAATGAGATATTTCACATTGCCTTCTATTTTTTCATTTGTTTGGATCTGCTTTATAGTATCTTGATATCTCATAAAGTCAGTAGCTTCCAATTGCTCCAATCTAATTTTCAAGGAGTTATTCTCTTCAGTGTGCTTTTGAAATTCCTTTTCCATTTGGCAAATTCAGATTTTTAAAGCATTCTCATTGGCTTTTTGGGCCTCTTTTGCCATTTGAGTTAGTCTATTTTTAAGGTGTTATTTTCTTCAATATATTTTTGGGTCTCTGTTAGCAGGCTGTTTTGTTTTTCATGCTTTTATTGCATCATTCTCATTTCTCTTCCCAATTTTTCCTCCACTTCTCTTACTTAATTTTCAAAATCCTTCTTGAGCTCCTCCATGGCCTATAATCAGTTCATATTTTTCTTGTATGTTTTTGATGCAGGAGTTCTGACCTTGATGTCTTTCTCCTGTTCCATGCCTTGATAACTTTTGTCTTCCAAAAGGATTTTATGGTCTGTTTGTGCTTCCTCTGCTTGATCATCTTGTCAGCCTATTGCTTGACTTTTGAGCTCTTTGCCACAGTAGAACTCTGCTTCCAGAATGGAGAGACCTATGTCCCAAATAGCTTGGGTTTTTGCAGCTGCCAAAGCTATTAGATGGGCACCCTCTCTACAGCCCCCACATGCTGTGACTCACTGGTCACACACCCCAGGACCACCATCTATGACCACAATCTGGATCCAAGAAGGTCAAATCAAGAACAATTACCCTCAGAATGTTTGCTTGGTCCCCCTACAATCTGAACATGTGGCAGTCACTTAATAAATGTTTTATTGACTGACTAATATTTTAGAATAGCATATTTTTGAGTTCTCTTATCTATCATTGATAAAAAATGACCAATCTGGTATGATTTTCATTAAGAGTTCCTGTAAGCTGAATTCTTTCTTTGGCTACTTTTGACCTAGAAGTTCTAGATTTTGGACATGCCATTCCTCAGAAATTTCTTTGTATAAGGGTTGTTTATGTCAAAAAGTTACTAGTGAATTCCTTCTTTCTGACTTTGTCCATTGGTCCTAATAGTTCTTAACATGTACAAAAATGACTGAAAATATTGCATCCAGCCAACTTTTTGAGGGTCACGTTTTTCAGGCAATCTAATGAATATTAAATTATCTTTTCTTGATATGTTTTCCTAATTAATTTTTTTCACTAATTTATACTGTATATATTCTTGTTTTCTAATATTTTATTTTGTTTCAATAATTCAATCTTTTTTTTTACTTTATTTTGCCTTTTTCTAAGTTTTTAGGGAGTTCATTTTTTTGATTTAATGCCATCAGTTTGAATCTACTTTTTCTCTTTGTCATTTTCCTTAATATTACATTTTATTTGTCTTTTTCCAATTCTCTTAAGTTGCCTGGTAGTTCTTATGAGAACTCTCTTGTACTGGATGGACTTCTTGGAATTACTCTCTTCTTTTAGGTTTTATTGTTGGAATTCTCCAGGCAATGGTTTTCTTTATTTCTTCCATTTACCAATATTTTCGATATACTTTCCTTTAGTGGGTCTTTGTTCTTGTATTAGACTCTGTGTCTTCCTGTACTCTTTTAGGATACTATGGGCAGGTCCTAATTTGACTCTGGTGTGTTGGTTGACAATGGGCCCCACCATCAGTAAGAAATCTCAGGGTCAGGGGTGGCTAGGTGGTGCAGTGAATAGAGCACTGGCCCTGGATTCAGGAGGATCTGAGTTCAAATCTGGCTTCAGACACTTGACACACTTACTAGTTGCATGACTTTGGGCAAGTCGCTTAACCCCAATTGCCCTCCAGAAAGCAAAAAAAAAATTAAAAAATTAAAAAAAAAAGAAATCTTGGGTTCAAGCTCATTCTCCTAGTGGATCAATTGAGGGTTTGGTCTAGGCTCCTTGTCTTTCTTCTTTTCCTTGAACATTCTGAAGATGGCTCCATCCCTTGATAGGATCCTGATGGGCTCAAACAAGATGTCAAGCTGATCATAGGCTTTCTGCAAAACTTGAGGAGCTTTTCTTCCCAGGTGCTACCTTGATCATTTCTTCTCCTCTGATTCAAATGTGAGCTGCCTGGATACTGATTCTCGTGTGTTAAACTTCCTAGACTTTAGCCCTTTCTCTAGCTGTCACTTATTTTAGGCTGCCTGAATGTTGCCTGGGATCCAGTCTAGCCTTTTGCCTGCATTGGGAATTGACCTGGTACTGTCTCCTGCTCTGGGTACATGATGTTTATATATTTTGCATCTTACCTACCCTGGCTTGTCTCCATATATATCTTCTATGGGATTCTGGAAATCTTTTTCTTCACTTCTGCATTAAATAGAGAAGCTTAGAGTTGTTTCTATTTTTCTTTATTATTTTTCCTTCAACTACATTTTGAGACTTTGTTGAGGTGTTTATGGGGAATTTTATTTCCTCTAGGTCTTAACATGCCTCAATTATCCCACAATTCTACAGAATATAATTATTTTTTTTTAGAAAACATTGAATGAAATGCCTAGGGAACATCCAGGTGGGGCTAACATTAGGAAGATACCAATGAAATCCCTAATAAAGAAGGGATGTGAGTGTCGACAGTATAGAGACATAATCAAGAGAGCAGATAGAGAGAGAGAAGAGAAGGGTACCCAAGGAAGAGCCCTAAGAAATTCCTGTGGTTGGGTGTTAATATTTCATGAAAAGGAGAACAAGGAGCAGCTGTATAGATAGGAGGAGAATCAGAGAACAAAAGTCAAAAGTAGAAGAGAATATGTAGGAAGAAAGGTTGATCAGGACCATTGGAAACTGCAAAGGGGTAAGGATGAGGAATAAGAAAAGGCTATGACACAGCAATTAAGATCTTATTAATAACTTTGGTAAAAGATACTCTTCAGCTGAGTGGAGGAATGGAAAGCCAGATTGAAAGGGCTTGAGAAGTGAGTGGAAAGTGAAGAAGTAGAGGCAAGTAGGTAAATAGAACTTTCTTCTTCAAAGTTTATATTCAATTCCACAAGCATTTGGTATGTACAATGCCCTATGAAGATAAAAAGAAACATGTAAGAAACATGTAAGCTCTCAAAGAACTTACATTCTTACTAGGGTTTGCAACACATATATAGGTAAATAAATGCAAAGTTTATACAAGTCAGTTTCAGGAAGGGAAGAACATTAACAAAAGAAATGGGGCATGCATCAGAAAAGACCTCTTGCAGATGATGACACTGAGCTGTTTTTTGAAGGAGGTTGCATATTCTAAGAGACTGTCAAAGTCAGGAGGTATAGGCTGATACCCTTAGGGAATGGAAAGTTAAAATAAATCTTTATTAAGGATGAAGAAATTTGGGCATTTTTGTAGGTGACAGGGAAGGAGTCAGTGGATAAGGAGACTGTATGATTATATGTTAGTAGATCTAGCTAAGGAACTTCAATAATGGGAACAGCTCTGGAGCTGTGAAAGCACTTTTGTAAGTGTTTTGAATTTTAATTTGTGGAATGTGTTAATTACTGAACTATGTATAGATTGTTTCTGGGCATCCATGTGGGAAAGGGGATATAAAATTATTGCACAGTATTTTATAATTTATAAACCATGCTGACTACATGCTGAGCACAGTAAGGTCATTGACTAAGTGGTAAACAAACCAATTTCCTTATGATGCTTTAATATTCCTGATCTTGTAAGTCTATTTTTTCCTTCTTTAAAAGGACTCCTTTGAAAAGGACCAAATATTCACTAAGGGCAAAATATGATTGTTGTGCTATGTAATTGCTAAAATAAATCCTGATTTAACACAAATTGTTCTTGCTTGGCCTTCTATGCTTTCATAGATACTGCTGTGCATCCTCTGGAGCTCATTCTCTTTCCCCCAATGATGACAAACAGTAACAGGGCAGCCAGTTGACAAGGTCAAAACTTATTCAGTCCAGAAAAAATCACCAGCAGAGCCAAGTTCCTTTGTAGCACCAGATGAATCCCTTCTATTTTTTAACACTATGTTGGGAGTATTTTTTGTACAAATGATGTTTCAAAGGGATTTGCCAAAAGAAAAAAAGGAAAAAAAAAACCAAAACATTTCTCCTCAAGACTCCCACACTACTCTTTCTTTCTTCTTTCTTAGGTGAGAACCTGGCCTCATACTGAGAAAATAAGAGACCATTACCCTATGAGTTCCCTCCTTTTCCCCTCATGCATCTCAAAAATCTCTTGATGTCTTTTTTCTTCCTTTCCTCCTTTCCTTAATTTCCCTCATAATGAAGTAACCTATCTCTCCTCCAAAACTAGCCTTCCACATTTACCTATGATTCAATCATCAATACAATCATCCTTTCAATGTATTGGATACTTTTCTCCTGCTTACAAACAAAACAACCACAACAAAAAAATCTCAATAAGTACTATTGTCAAGGTATTGTCATATCTCTCCTCCTGATCCAAGACAAATACTTTTTTTAATATTATTTTATTTTCCCAAGTTTCATGTAAAGACAATTTTGACATTCAGTTTAAAAATATTTTGAGTTCCATATTTTCTCTCTTCCTACACCAACATCCCCTTCCTGAGATCGTAAGCAATTTTATATAGGTTGCACATGTTCAGTCATGCAAAACATATTTCCATATTAGTCATGTTGTGAAAAAAAGACACAAACCCAAAGGGGGGAACATGAAAAAAAATATATATAGAATGTGAAAAAATATTACGCTTCAATTTACATTTAGATCCATCAGTTCTTTCTCTAGGGATGGATATCAGTTATCATCATTAAGTCTTTTGGAATTGTCTTGGATTTGCCGAGAATAGCTAAATCATTTACATTTGATCATTATACATATTGCTGTTACTGGGTACAAAGTTATCCTGGTTCTGCTCACTTCACTTTGCATCAGTTTATTTGAGTCTTTCCAGGTTTTTCTGGCATGAGCTTGCTCCTCATTTCTTATAGCACAGTGACATTCTGTTAGAATCATATACTATAGCTTGTTCAGTCATTCCCCAATTGATAGGAATCCCCTCAATTTCATATAATGTAGATGGCCATTTACTTAATGTAATTTTTTTGCATCATGATCTGAAATAGATACATTTAATATTCCTCACTTTTTGCATTTTTCTGAGAGTTCCGAGCCCTAACACATGGTCAATATTTGTGTAGGTGCCATATATTGCTGAGAAAATGATATATTCCTTTCTATCTCCATTTAATTTTCTCCAGAGGTCTATCATATCTAACTTTTCTAAAATTCTATTCTCCTAAACTTCAAGTTCTGAGAAGACACAGTTGAAGTTCTGTGGCACCAATGCAATATTCAGAGCACCAACAGTGACTGCCAATATGCTGGCATAGTTCTTAACAGAAAAATATAACAGAATCTCTATATAGGAGACAGAAACAAAACATTTATTCAGGCACTAGAAAACCAAATTCCAACACCAGAAACCCAAATTCATCATAGCAATATAAAAGTTAATGCACCACAACACAGAAAAGAGCCACACCATCCTTTAGCCTTCCCACAAACCAACACTCACAAGCCTAGCTGTCTCCCTGGGTGCATCCTATCTCTCCCACCATCTAGCTGCTCTGATTTTCACCTCCCTCTGGGCTCTGTACCACCTGTCAGCAAACTCCTTTCACCACAGGCTCCTTGTGATTACATCGAGCCTATTAGAAGGCAGGGAAAATCTTCAAATTCCCTTAGGCTTATTAAGAGGCAGGGAAGATTTTCAAATTCCCATTACCATTACAGGCTCCCAACTATTTTAGCTTTAATGTCTATTTCTTCCTATGACTCATACAGTTTCTCCCTTAAAAATTTGGATGCTATACCATTTGGTGTATATATAATTAGTATTGATGTTACTTTGTTGTCTGTGGTACTTTTTGGAAAGATATTGTTTACTTCTTTATCTCTTTTATTAGATCTGTTTTTGCTTTACTTTGTCTAAGGTTATAATCCTACTCCTGCTATCTATCTTTCTCTCTTTTCCTCTCTCTCTCTCTCTCTTTCTCTTTGTCTGTCTGTCTGTCTCTCTCTCTCTCTGTGTCTCTCTATTCTGCTCCAAGATTTTACCTTTACTCTCTGTGTGTGTCTGTTTCATATGTGTTTCTTGTAAACAATATGCAGGATTCTGGTTTTTAATCATTCTGCTATCCACTTCTGTTTTATGAGGGAGTGTTTCCCATTCCCATTCACAGTCATGATTACTAATTGTGTATTTCCCTCCATCCTATTTTTCCCTCATTTGTGCTTCTCTCTCCTTTTACCCTTTCCATTTTCACCAGTGTTTTGCTTCTGACAACCACCTCCCTCAATCTGCCCTCTTTTCTATCAGCTCCTTCCCCTTTTCTTTTCCTCCTCCCCTCCTACTTTTCTATAAGGTAATATATTTTTCTATCCAGCTAAGTATATGTTTTATTCTTTCTTTGAGTCAAACTGAATAAAAATAACATTTAAATAATGCTCATATCCTCCCTTCTACCTCTCCACTGTAATAGACTTTTCATGTCTTTTCATGTGAGACACTTTACTCCATTCTATCTCTTCTTTCCTTCTTCTTCCAGTGCAATTCTTATTTTCACCCCTTAATTTTTCATATCGTCTCATCAAACTCAACTGGAGCCTGTACTCTCTATGTATCCTTCTAACAGCCCTAGCAATGACATAGTATTTAAGAGTTACAATGTTGTCTTTGTGTGTAGGTATGTAAATAATTTAACCTTATTGAATAGCTTAGGTTTTCTCTCTTATGTTTCCTTTTTTTTTTTTTTTTTTGCTTTCTTATGTCTTATATGTCAAAATTAAATTTTCCATTTATCTCTGGTCTTTTCATCAGGAATGTTTGAAAAGCCTCTATTTCATTGAATGTCCATTTTCCCCCCAAATAATTATGCTGAGTTTTGCTGGGTAGGGGATTCTTAGTAGCAATCCAAGCTCCTTTGTACTCTGGAATATAATATTCCAAGCACTCCAATCCTTTAATTTAGAAGCTGCTAAGTCATATGTAATCCTAACTGTCGCTCCTTGATATTTGAATTGTTTCTTTCTGGATACTTATAGTATTTTATCCTTCAACTGATTATTCTGGAATTTAGTTATAATATTCCTTTGAGTTTTCATTTTGGAATCTCTTTCAGTAGATGATCAATGGATTCTTTCAATGACTATTTTACCTTTGATTCTAGGAAATCAGGGCAGCTTTTCTTGATAATTTCTTGAAAGATGCTCTCCAGGTTCTCTCTCTTTTTTTTAAACCATGGCTTTCAGTTAGTCCAATGATTCTTAGATTATCTCTCTTGGATCTATTTTCTAGATCAGTTGATTTTTCAATGAGATATTTTACATTTTCTTTTATTTTTCATGCTTTTATTTTGTTTGATTAATTCTTGATGTCTCCTGGAGTCATTAACTTTCACTTGCCCAATTCTAATTTTTAAGGAATTACTTCAGTGAAGTTTTTTTTTTTTTTTACTTCAGTGAAGTTTTAAACCTCTTTTTCTATTTGTTCAATTCTACTTTTTAAGGAGTTCTTTTCTTCAGTGTTTTTTTTTTGTGTATTTCCCCCCATTTTTTGTTCCTCCTTTACCAAGCTGTTGACTTTTTACTTTTCATGATTCTCTTGTGTAACTCTCATTTCTTTTTCTCAAATTTTCTTATGCCACTCTCATGTGATTTTTTAAATCTTTTTTGAGCTTCTCCAAAAGTTCTTTTCAGGTCTGAGAACAGTTCGTATTTCTTTTAGAGGCTTTACATGTAGGAGTTTTGAGATTGCTGTCCCTAAGTTTGTGTTTTGATTTTCCCTGGCATGATAGTAGCTTTCTATCATCAGGTTTTTTGTTTTTTTAAATTTCTCTCATTTTGCAGCCTATTTCCTGACTTTTAAAATTGAGCTCTTCTCCTGGGGTAGAGACAGCAGTATTCCAAGTTTATTTTTGTGCCATTGACCAGGAACCTGGCCCCTTACCTGCTGTGCCAGGCCTGGCCATCAGACTTGGCCATTTGCCTGTTGTGGCAGGGACCAGAAGCCTTCAGCCATCCCACTATGCTACTTGCCTGTTGTACCAGGGCCTTAGTCTCTTGCTTGCTTACCTTTGCTGGAAGCTTGGGGCCTACCACTTACTTGCTGAGACACTGCCTGTGGTGGGCTACACTCCACTTTTACCTGGGTGGGACAGACCTTTCCTATGATCTTTCTAAGTTTTCTTGGGCTGGAAAATTGCCTCACTCTGACACTGAAAGATAGAGTCAAATCAGGCATGTGGTAAAGGGTCTACTAATGCAAGGCTACCTTTTTCAAAACCTAGAACTCCCCAAACCTCCACCATCTTGTTGTTAGAAGGAGAAAACTCCCAGAATCTTACCATTCTTTTACTTCTAGAAAATTTGATGGATAATTATCCATGTGGCCCAACTCAGCAAGGTTTTGAGGACCAGGTGAGAACGAGCTACAGTGTCAGTGTGGGTTCTGCCACTGTAGAATTCATTTTGAGGTACTTTTTAAAGTTGTTTTGAGGGAATTTGAGAGAGCTCAGGCAAATTCCTTCCTTTTATACATAAATATTGGCTCCCTTGTCCCAAACCAATTCTTTGGAAAATCTGTCTATACCCATTGATCCAGTTTCTCTTCTTTTACTCACTTTTTCACTATTTCCAATCTGTCTTCTCACTTCATCACTCAACTGAAAGCTGCCAAAGCTATCAAGTTAATGATGATCTTTTAATTGCCAAATCTAATGGCCTTTGAAAACACTTTATTCTCAAAATCTCTGCAAAAGTTGGTTTTAATGACAGCCATTTTCCCCTGGATATCCTCTCCTCTGCAGTGTTGAGGACAGTGATGGCACATAGTAGGGGCAATAAATGCTTTTTGATTGTTAATGAGTGTGAATATCATATATATGTATACATATTTATATATATACATACATACATACATATGTATATATATACATATGTATGTATATATATATATATGAATACAAGTAGCATATAAAAGGAATAGAGGAATTCTGTAATTCAAAGGTGAAGAGGGCATGCAGTACAGACACATAGGACTGTCATCCCCAAATGTCAAAAGCGACTATAACAATAAGAATAACACCCCCCCCCCAAAAACTTTCTATCACCCCCCTCCCCAAGCCCTATTTCATAAGGATGAAATAGTTCAAGGGAAACGTGTAAAAATGAAAATTTTTAAGAAGAAGAATGGGTTACTTACCAATTGCTGGATGGTAGAAAAAGGAATGTCATAGATATCTTAATGGAGAGCATGTCATTTGAATTGGGCCTTAAATACCAGATATCTGAGGGTCAAATTATCTTAGAATTCTTCTCTACCATATACACAAGTATTTATCACACCCATGTCTTAAAAAATTCTTGGGATGTGAGGAGGGAAGTTGCTATATCTGGTGTCAGCTCATTCTACTTTTAACTGGAAGAGAAAGATTTAAACAGAAAGGGATAGGGACACATATGTGTTTGTGTTTATACTTTCCATGCAATCCACAAGCATACTGATATGTCATTCATTAGTGAAGAGGCTTATTGCATACTGCTACTAAGCCTTCAATCTGCTAAATACACTCTAGATTCCAGAGGAGTTGATATATTATAATTTCCCCAGGATCCACTTAGTGCTTCCCCTCTGTGTAGCAGCAGGCTATAGTGCTAACATCAAATTAAAGTGTGCAATTTTCCCCTAGGTCTCCGTGGGTCAGAGAAACACCATTAACCCATGTGGTCAATAATGTTTTAAATTAGTCCACAAGGAAGAAAGTGAGAGTAGATGTGGGAGGAAAGAAAATATATAGCTGCTGCCTCTGATTGGTGAGAGAGAGCATTCATTCTCTAGTGACCAAATGACTTAAAGCAAAACCATGGCTGAGCTTGAGTCTGTTTTCTAATAGCTCATTCTCACCTGGTCCTCAAAACCTTACTGAGTTGGGCCACATGGATAATTATCCATCAAGTTTTCTAGAAGTAAAAGAATGGTAAGATTCTGGGAGTTTTCTCCTCCTAACAACAAGATGGTGGAGGTTTGGGGAGTTCTAGGTTTTGAAAAAGGTAGCCTTGCATTAGTAGACCCTTTACCACATGCCTGATTTGACTCTATCTTTCAGTGTCAGCTGAAAAGCCCATGATAACATAAAGCTATTAAAAGCAGAATTTTGAATGAAATAAAACTAGACTCCCTAAATGCCAGAATACAGACAAATTTATCCTTCAGACCTATAAACCTGGGACAGTTAGGTAGCACAATAGATAGCGAACTGGGCTTGAAATCAGGAAGACTCATCTTCATGAATTCAAATCTGGCCTCAGACACATACTAGTTTTGTGAGCAAGCTACTAGACAAGTCACTTAACCATGTTTTCCTCAGTTTCCTTATATGCAAAATAAGTTGTAGGGGAAAAAAAGGAAAACCATTCCAGTATCTTTGGCAGTAAAAGCCCAAATGGAGTCACAAAGAGTCAGATACAACTGAAATGATTTAACAACCCATAAGTCTACTAAAGCTGTCTTCTGAAATTCATTGAGATTTGCTCATGGCAAATGTTATTGTCTATTCCATTTAAATTTTTTCATTATGAACTTTAATCATCATAAACAAATACAAACATTTTGATATACAAACAATAAGAAAGGACATTGTATATGAAACCATGGACTTTTATTACGTACAATTTTTAAAGTATAAATTAGAGGTAACAAGATAGTAACAAAATTTCCCCATTTGCATCCTCCTTCTAAATTTCTTTCCACTTTTAAATATATTCATTTATCCTCTTTTGTTTTGTTTTGAGATTGAGTTTCTTTGTCTTGTCTGTGTTGTCTGTGCTGAAAGTCCAGAGACCACTGACAGGCCTAATGCCACACTTTTACTTGCTTTGTTCCAACCTTGACCAAGTGACCTAGCTTGGTGCCCTCTATTTTGGAAGCTTGGTGCCCAGACTCTCAGGGGCTTATCAAATAGGGACCACGTTTAGTGCAAATCTACATTAATCCTGTAGCTCAGAACACCAAAACTCAAATAATGCACCAGTTTCAATCTTCCCAGTAGTAGGAATTACAGACATATACCCTCAAGCCCAGGTTCAATGACATTATTTCAGCACTCCTCTCTGTGAGTCATCAAGAATTAAGCAAACAGTTATTGACTCTTCTTTTTAGGGAAGATGTTCTTAACTTTTTCTGAGTAAATGTCATATATCCCTTTGTATCTGTTGAAGCCTGTGTGCCCTTTCTCAGAATACTGTTTTTTAATGCATAAAATAAAACAGTTCTACAAAAGAAACTAATTATATTGAAATGCAATATTGTATTGAAGTATTTTCAAATTATCAAAATATCTTTTTTGAATGTCCACTGACCTCATGTTAAGAACTTCTGTTCTGGACGGAGCCAAGATGGCGGTGTAGCAGCAGCAACATATCGCAGCTCTCACATAGCCACCCCAAAATACCCATGGAATAGTACTCTAAACCAATCCTAGAACTCCAAAACGCACACAAAGACACTTCCCACTAAAGTCAGCTCGGCTACGAGGAACCATATCAGCACTACAAACCTAAACCAGCCTGGCCTGAAGCCACGGCTGTGCCCCAGGGGTGGCTGGAAGGGAGGAGTAGAAGAGCCTCTCTGGTGAGCAGATTAGCAGCAGCTGTGAGCAGCGTTCAGAACTAGGTCAGTGGAGTTTGCACAGTTGGGAGGGAGGAGCAGTCCGGCCGAAAGGCCTCCAGAGTGGAAAAGTGAAAGGCAGAGGTTTTGCACCTGCCTCCGTATTGCAGCTTACCGCTGGTGGCCTGCAGACAGCAGGGGGACTAAGCAATTGTTCTGAGGCCAGTGCTCTCGCGTTGAGCAGCCTGGAACCGGATCGCCGTCTTGGGCCTCGGTCTTGGAGTCTTCATTATCCAGTGAGCCAGAAGTAAGTAGGAGGGGTCCCAGCACCTTCCTGAGAGCTATGGCAGCCGGGAGGACCCCAGTGATTTGGGACAGAGCTTTCCCTTCTGCAAGCAGAGCCCCATAGAGATTAAAAAAAAAAAGTCACGGACTGACCAACCATGAGTAAAAATAAGCATAAGAAGCAAAGTAAGGACAGCACCCAAACCCTAGATTCCTTCTTTGGGGAAAAGAAAGATCACGGCAAAGAGAGAGAAGAGGAGAGCACAGTCAGAGCACCCCCACCCGGGGCCTCCAATAA